>UCOL01001938.1:0-30480 GCA_900474335.1 Ormyrus nitidulus
TTCTGAGCTATTTACTAGCCAATGTCAATTAGAAAGAAAATTATCAGTCTATTTAATAGTGAAATCATGTGAAAAAAAGCGTTTCATCGCGACCTATTAAATAGCCACGGACTTATCTATTAACTATTTTCCTGGCCATTTTCAATGCTGGAAATTCTACCAGGGTATATATAAAAATTTAAAATAGTGTTTTATAAAGAAATCATCTTCCTGAAAAAGGAACCTTTCACCAACATCACAATACTCTCAAATTTACTACTCATTGAAAATCTGACGTTTCCATCGAATTTCACAGCGTATAAATTTTTATGACGCTCCCAAGTAGCTTTACCACCCAATAACACATTCGATTCCGTCACTTTAAAGCATCATAACGAGACGCACCACCAACCCCCCCAAGTCCATCAAAAAAATTCTCACTGCATTAAAGACCCCCGAGCGAACATCGAAACCTCTCAATACAACCCCCTGTAAAAGAAAAAGTCCGAAATACCACTGAGGCTAAGGAAAAATTCATCGCCGCCCTTATCATTCTCCTAAAAGGCCCGGAATCAGAGGTGGCCCGCGGAGCTCCGCGCTCGCAAGACGAGATAGGCATCGATCCGAGCCAGTCGAGCGCGATGCGTTTTTCTCACAGCAATAAACAGAGTGCGCGTGCAGGAGAGAGGACTTTCGAGCCTCCCGCTGCGCAATTGTGTAAGAGAGAGAGAGAGAGAGCTCAATGGGGCCACTCGGCACCGAACGGTAGCAAGGAGCCCGGAGACACTTGAATTTCGCTATTGTATACGCCGCCCCGAGTACAGGCCGATGCTTTTTCGAGGCGCGGCGTCTTTCCGTTGCGGGGTTTGCGCCGCTCTAAGCTCGCCCGAGTTTCTGGGCTGCGGTTTTTTGGCTGACGGGGAGTGAGGGGTTTTGGGAGGGCTCGAGGATTGGGAGGGATTTGGATAGGAGTTATCTTAGATTTAGTATTGTGGAATAAAAAATTTTAATTCGCAAGTTTGTAATAATGGAATTTGGGTTAACTCTTTAAATTACCAAATTTTTGGCTAATAACAATTTCAATTATTCGCGCAAAATACAATTATACATATCACTTTTATTAGTATTATAATCTATATAGTTACTTACGTTTCTGTCTTGAGTGAATGTTTCTGTCAATTTTCGAAGGCATTATTGAAATTAAATAAACCGAATGCGAAACATCTATTTTTAATTATTATAGCTTATAAAAATTTGTTATAGGGTTTCAGAAAATAATTAGACAAAATCTAAAAGTATAGAAAAATTGCAAAGCCAAACTCAAAAAGCAATAAAACTGAAAAGTATCCGCAGCCGATTTACATCAGCACCTCATCATAAATCGGAGTGATTTTACTCGCGCGCTAGACGACAAGTCGCAAGCCAAAACGAAGAATTGCGCGAAAGAAAAGGGACGCAGGGGGAGAGACAGAGAGAGAGAGAAGCGCGCAGTAAACCGATGAACCGCGAAACGATCGTCGACGGCGCACTGCCATTCCGCCCGGTCGTAAACGCTCGAACTTCTCGTAAAGTCTCCTCTTCTTTCCCCGCACTTTCTTCGAGGGTTTATCCGCCGGTCTGCGATTTACCGCTAGAGATGTGATTTCGCGTTTGTTAATCGAATAAATGGCGAATATTCAGACTTTTGTTTTGGTGCATTGGGTGTCTGCTGCGGTGTCCAACTTTCGCGCTGCAGTGTTAACCGGTCGGTAAGGGTAGTTCGATGGCACTGCTTTTCGGGAACGGTGACGACACCTAGTGGTCGCGCGAAGAATTGAGAAGCGTTGCTCGCTTGGTTCGGTTTCCGGTAATTCCGGTCGCGTTCGTTCGACGGTTGCTGATGGGGGAGGAGAACTACTTTGTTGGATGATGGAGACCGATACCTTGGAAGAGAAGATTTTCGAAATCCCACCGAGTACAGGTGTGGTAGAAAAAAGGTCGGCGTTGATTATTTTTGCTTTACATTCTACGATTTTAAGTTAATTATTTCATAGTTCGAACGCCTCTTAATGTTTATTTTTATTGGTTATTTTGACAAAATTTCTGAAAATTTTCTATTAATACGGAGTAGTTTTTTTTTTAAAGTATTGTAATTCTGATTAACTTAAATACATTGTTTTCACTATTCAGGCACCAAATAATTACTCGCATTGAAGAAATAATCACAGACGTAGTTGAAAGCCTCCTGCGCAAGGAAAAGCCGAGCATAAACTACAACGACGGAAAAAACTCGGGCTGGATCGGCAAGAACAGCAGCAATTTTGACAGCGACGTATCTTTCCACGAAGGTCGCATTAGGACGCTTCGATTTATCGGGCAGAGTCACATTAGATTCGCTCTGATTTTTAGAGTTTTAAGCCATGTACACGAAAAGCTCGTCAAGTATTTACAAAGCAGTTCGGATGAATTTTACGGTACCAAAAGAGCGTTTTATTATAGTTTGAAGAACGAGGATATTAAAAGGTTTATTAGTTATCAGAGGAAAGTAGATTGGGCCATCGACGACGTGCTTATGATACTAGAATGCAGTCCATGGGAAATTGGTAAGTTGGCAGTTTATAATTTTTTTTTTCAAATTAGAATATCCAGTAAATAAACCTTTTTTCAAATTTTTTCAACGTTCTCCACAGGCTTCATCACGACAAGTAAAGGCTTGCTATCAGGCGACCTCACGCTCTACCTCGACGCCTCCAAAACAATCACCTACACGCCTGAATCTTGCCAGGCAGTGCCAGACGTTCTCGCGGAGGTCTGCCGAATCCGTACGAAGGCGAAATTCGTGCTGGTGGTGGAAAAGGACTCGGTGTTCCAGCAACTGCTGCGCGAGCAGTGCCCGAGCTTCAACAAGTGCATCATAATCACCGGCAAGGGCTATCCCGACGTACCCACTCGAATGCTCGTCCGACTCCTCTCCGAAGTGGCCGGCCTGCCTGTTTACGCTCTCGTCGACGCTAATCCCTATGGATTTGATATCATGTGCGTTTACAGGTAAGTTTACTGAGTACTTCATGTGCATTGAGTGGGGTTTAATGAAAATTTTAATGGTTATCAATGTTCTTAATTGGATTTTTATTGAAATTTATAGTTATATATTTATAAGCTTTTAAAATATTTATTTTATATTTCTCATATTACAAGGTTTTATAATAGAGTTTGAATTCATTTTTATTAATTCAATCGAGTATTCTATACAATTTAATCAATTTTTTTAGATTTGGAACGTCGAACAATTTAGGGTATAGAAAACAACTTATTTGTCCAGAAATGCGATGGCTCGGCATTCATCATGTCGATTTATTGAGACTAGGCATTAAAAAGATTAATCTGACAAAACTTGATATGAAAAAGATTAAAGATTTAATGAATCGCAGCTACGTAGATTCTGATTTTTTAAAACACTTGAATGAAATGAAAGAAGGCAAAGCGGAAATCGAGTCGATTATTAAGACGGTACCAATCGATCATTTTCTAACGGAAATTCTCATCCCTGCGAAGATTCGAAAAAAAGAATATTATTAGAGCTTCTCATTTCTTTCAGTTTTATTTTATTTTCCTGTACATTACAAAGTGTAAACAAATCTAAAATAACAATATTGGTGTAAAAATTTAGCATTTTATTGTGTGTTTAAAGATACTCCTTTATTTCTTAAAAAAAGAAAAAATAAAGTTTGCTTCATTCGTGCACCATTTACAACAGCATTCTATATGTTCAAGTAACTGAGAACATTGCTTAGGATCATGTCCGGGCTGGCGTGCATCTTGTAAAGCATGCAGAGAAACTCTGGTTCAAGCTCTGTCCTGAAAAGCGATAAATCATGTAAAGCAAAGTAAGTTTTTAAAACTAAACAGGAACGTACGTCGGCGAGTTTTTGTTACGAGAATTTTCGGGCAGCTCTGTTTCCTTCGCAGTTTGTTCGTCGTCGCTGCAGAGGTTCACGACCGTAACGACTTTTCCTAAGCTTTTGTAGTCGCCCAAATAAATGACGCTGCTCGACTGCGACTTCGATCGGCGTTTCGCTCGTCTTGATCTGGATAAGTGTTTGCGGGCTGTTGAACATGCTACACAAGATCGAAACCTTCTTCGCCGCGATCTGAATGGGTTTCGGATAAAGTGGAATTAATTTTTTTATATAGATAATTTAATTTATTCATCGAAACTTATTATCTCTGGATTTTCAAGGAGAATTTTTTATTTTTAATCAAGACATAAGTCATACAAAAGTTAAAAGATATGTACTTCTTGTTCAAAAAAACAATTTACTATTTTATTTAGTAAAATAATAGTAGCCCATAACAAACTTCAAATAAAGAAAAAGAAATATGAAAAAAATGTAGGTTGGAAATTAATTTAAATTGCATTTCAAACTCTACCTGTAAATTGAAATTCCTTTAAAAGGTTCTTCATAATAATTTAATCTTCTTTTCTTTCTCAAAACTCTTCCACCTATGTTTTCTTGCTTTATATTTGTCGACATTTTAATTATATTTACATAAATAAAGTCTAGAATTTCAAAATAATTTGATCAAAAATAACCACTTTTGTTGAAAATCTTTTGCTATCACACTTTTTAAATTGAAAAAAACCTAAAATAAAAACGTTTATTTACAACATATTCCTAACCATTTTTTCCGAATGTCATGGTGATCTTCATTTTAGAACTTGGTAGTCAATTTTTTTAATGAAGCATATCAATAATTCATGTATAAGTATATTTTAAACTACATAATATAAAATTCATTCAGGTAAAACAAAATAAAATAAGATTTGAGTCGGTAAAACTGTAAAAGTCTGCTGATGTAAAAAAAAATCAAAATTGCCTTTAAACTACAAAAAAAGCATGGTTTGCCGAAAAAAAGACACAACTCGTATATTCAGGTAATGTAACAGTTTATTGAAAACATTTCGTGCGCCCGACATAACCGGGCCGAGTCTCGTCTCGTTGATATTAAAAAACGCAGAGTCTTAGTAATATGATTATCTCGTGAATGTTACGGTGGAAGATAACTGGTGCTTAGTCGCGAGTTCGACGGCGCTGACATCCTTCTTTCTTCTCGTAATTGACTTCTTCTTTATCTCGGCATTCAGTATTTTTTTTCTGACGATGAGGGGCTCACACTTGTCAGAAATTGATTTTAATGAAACTTTAGCAGGTAAAAGTTGAAAAGATCGAATGATATATATTTAATTAATTTGATTTAATTGTATACCAAAAGAATAGTTCTAAAATTATAATATTAATATTTTAATGTTTGATTAAATAAATTATTATTTACTAAATAAATTTTTTTTTCAGTGCTAATTAATTAATGCAATTTAATCGATAAAATACAATTTTTTTTCTCGTTGCAGCACGATTTATTTTCTAAAGTTTCATTAAAATTTACTGCTACAAAAGTCAGCATTTCACTATGAATTTAAAGATCAGCAGATTTGATTCAAATCTATCTTCAGCGCCGCCTCCTTCCTTCAGAGAACCCAAATTTTGCAACTTTCTTGCTCCTACAAAAGAAAAGTGTCCGTCTTCTTCGTAGAAAAAATGGAAAATTTGAGATTTCCAAAACGACTTTTGATTGGATTCGCGCCTCGACGAGTGTCTTCCTAAAGTAAAACACGAACAGCGGCCGCTTCCGTCATCAAAGCCAGAAGTTTATGCAATTTTCGGGCTCCTACAAATTACTAGACTGGAAATCAACGCTTCTTTATCTACAAACTCCGCGACTTTTTTTATACAATTAACTCCTGCTCAGTGTAAAATTGCAACTGCTTTTTAATTCAAGAGGATGCGAAAGTTTCTTCAGAGATTTTTTTTAAGGGTTCGAATAAGTACGTGAAAATCGAAGTTTATTATACTTTTTATGAAATTTATATAGAAAAGTGTATTCTTAACTACAATCCGAATACTCCATTCTTTTAAAATGAATCTTAAAATGGATATCATATTTTACAAGTCGTTTATTCTAAGTCTTTCTCATCCTTTTAAATTCATGATACTTAAATTTATACTTAATTACTCGAAAACAATGATATAGAAACTACGATAACTTAGCGTTTAACATTAGCGAATAAAATTTATTCAAATTTGCATATACTTTCTCTAATGTACAAAAGGAACGGAAAAACATTATACAATTAGTGAGAATCTACAATATTATATCAAAACGAAGATCGTAAAAATTCCGGCGAGAGTCCAATCTTCTAAATCCGCGCTCACTTAAAAATTTACTATACTTTTTGTTTTCCTTCTAAAACGCCCAAAAATGCTTTACACTTAGTAATTGATCGCAGCACGAATCTTCCCCCTGTACGTCTCATTTATTTATTTTTTTCTTTTTTTTTGGTAAATATTTAATTCTTTTTAGTAAACCTTACCGAAAAAGCGTGTCTAAATTACATAATAATCAGCCTTCGGTAGGAACAACGCGGATTTTCCGCGCGGAAAAAGGCGGGAAAATCGAGAGACGTTGAACCGAAGTCACATCGTGTGAAAAGGTGGCTCGCGCTCTTTATCTTCCGTTTTACGAGTGGTTTACTATGAAAAAACCGCGCGTTCACCCCGAATAACTGAGAATACGAATTTCAATGTGTATAATAAATGTTGTTCGTTTTTCTTTTCTGCCTCTTATCGATTGTTTTGAATTAGCTATAATTATGCCATATGCCGGTATAATCGCGCGCAAGCTCGGTTTTTTTAAATCTCTTTCGTTTACATTACCTTCTTAGCTTGAGGAACATTTATGAGTTTGTAAATTATAGCATGAATGATGATATTTTAAAAATATCTTGTATACAATTATGAAAAATTTAAAAAAATAAAATGAAACAGTTTCGCAATCTAATCGTAACTGAAAAACGCAGTATTTAAAACGCACATATAGAACAAAACAAAAAAAGACATGATTATTTCTAATTAAAAAATCTTGTTAACCATGCATTTGTAAAGCTATTCGCATCGAAGATTGTTGATCTGGTGATTGAAAATTGAATGGTAGACGATAATATACAGGGCGAAGAGAAATTAATTGAATCGAGGCAACGACAAGGGAAAAACATTCAGCGACAGCGTCGATCGCGTGACGCTCACGATACCACAGGCCTACATTCCTGTTATACATCGACGAAAACTTTACACTTATTTCGTTAAACATCCTCGGTTTACGTATTGCAATGCACATGAATTCTCGATTGAACGTACGTTACACCGTTTATTATTATTATTTTTTCTTTATTAAAACGTTTTTGCCTTAAGTACACACGAAAGATCGCTTTTATTTAATCACATGGCTCGTTTATAGCTAATAGCAACAGCACCGGCTTTGTCTCTTAGTCATTAGCTAACATTACATTGACTACAGTTGCACATGAGTTTTTATCTTCCCTTTGTTTTATACGTTTAATATAAATAACAATTGGAATAAATCATCTCGCGAGATCTTAAAAACGCATCTCGATCGATTCTCTCTGCTTTTTAAAACGTTCTTCTCCGTTTCGTTATGCGCTACAAACTAGACTGTAAGAAGATACGCGAAAGCATATACTTTGTCGAATATGAAAAAAAGGAAAAAGCTCGATTCGACTAGACCCTTTTTCTTGGGTCGCGATAATTCAGCGTTTATTATAAGGGGTCGGGAAAAATTGTTATTTTTTTTTTCATTTTTAACCGCCTTTCATTTTTATTTTAATTTACTTTATTTTAATATCTTATTTATACTTATCTTCATTTAACAGTACGTTCAAGCAACATCTTTGTTATCCCTTATCCCACGATATATCGCCTCACAGCGATATACAAGATGCTCGTAATTAATGTGTAGTAATGATAATTAGTTATTAGTAATTAATTTTTTCCTCTTTATTTATTGTTTGATTACTTGCACTAGCCTTGATTGTCGGCATATAAGGGCTGCTGACACACAGCGTATAATTGCGGCGTGCGATATTTCGTCGAGCGCGATTTTGTACCCTCGTCGATCTCAAAACCATCGCTCCATTTCAATTTTTCGATTGTGTAAAAAGCGTTTTCATGTCTAAAGTGTACGCATCAATTTGAATTCCTGATTTTGATTTATTGGATTAGATGAAAAATTTAGAAACATTACTTATGGTAAGTCAGAGTTTTAGTGGGCCAATATCACGTGATAAAGTGGATCTTGATAAAAATGCAGTTTTTCAAAATAAATTAATATTTCAAGACCTAAAATTTACACGTACCCGATCTCTCGATATCAGTAAAGTAAATCTTGTTTCACTTTTAATGATTAATTAGCGACTTAATGTGTGGCGTTTAGTTGTGCAAGTCATTATTTGACAATAAATATGAAAAATTAAAATGGAGCGATTATTGTAGAGATAAAGGCGAGAATACATTAGTGATAACGAGATGACGATGACAGTTATAACAATAACAGTAACAACTATACTATTCAAAGTAATGACGGTAAGTTCGACGTTTTCCTTTTGATAATAATATTAAGTAATAATAACAATAGTGATGCACGTAGAACAATTATGTACAAATATCTTTCAAAGTGTATATGTAAGTTCGTGTGTATGTGCACATTATGGTGAGGCCGAAGGTGGAAAACTTGCTCTCTCTGCACGATTATATATATTTTACACGGATCCGTCCTCGAATGAACGGATCCTTCAACCCCTGTTCTTTTATGTCCTCCTTAATACGTAACTAGACGCAGAAAGCCTTACGCGACGACATAAAATCATATAATATATATTTATATATATATATAGTTTATATAGTGCTAAAAAAAACGAGGTGTTGATAAATATCGACAGTTCGTTTTCAATTTGATTGTATCGCGGGTTCTCCTTTAGTTCCATTCGTCGAGATGGTTCTGGACAACGGCGAGTAGTAATGATTCGGCAGTAACGTCCAGATTGAATGAGAGAAAGAGAGAGAAAGGCCGTGTAAAGTATTCCTGTATGAAACGAATTCGCTGATCTCTCTCTCTTCTGACTTGTTACCTTTGACACTCATAGAGTGACAGGATTCGCTCTATTTTTTTTCCTTCCAGCAAAAAGTAAATTAGATCCCATACCCGAAGTACATGTAGAAACAGCAAATATCGACCGGCCGATCGGGAAATTATTATCATCGAAAAATTTTAGAAAACATCCGGAACTTGTAATTTACTTCTTCCTGGAACTTGAGATCGTTCGTCATTATTCTCTTGGTTGTTAAAACTAGAGCTGCTAAACGAATCATCTCGTCCGAACGCTCGAAAGATTCTGAGTAACTCAGGTGTCAAAGAAGAATTTTTAACTTTAAAACGTGCTGTTATTAGAACAATCTGAATATACGTGAAAATTACAATATTTACAGCTCTAGTCAAAACGAAAGCTCTATTGCAATCTTTTTTATACAGTGAATAATTTTGGAAGCTTTATATTCATATTATCTGTCCGGTAACTAAACCTTGCTATTTTCCATTAGCAATGAACTATAGGAACGTCGTCAAAGGGGAGAATATTGCTAAACTTAAGTAAGTTCCAAAATATCAAGACGATAGAGACCTCTATCTCGCCCTCACTCTTCCGCATCAATGAATCGCACATACATACATCCTAGAGCAAAGCATGCATACAGTGTTTCCGTCGTCAACTTTTTTTGTTCTTTTTCTTTTAAAACACGTATTTAATCTCGTTAAATTTAGCAACGAACTTACGGCCTAGCAGAGTGGAAGAAGCTTGGAAGGTGCGAGGAGGAAGATTTTCGCGCTCAATCAATTCGGCTAAACGCTTCATCCTCGCACGAATTGACATGACGTCCCGGTCCTAATCCGTAGCCGGAGTACTAATAAAAAATATGCGCTCCGCGCGAGAGTGAGAGAGCAGATAGAGAAATCAATGTGAGCTGTGTGGCCCTTCGCATCCGGAGATGATAATAATTGTTGCTGGAGGAGGTGGAGGTGGTTGTGTGGGCGAGTAGTAATCCGGCTAGGTTCTGGCTGCTGCGAGCTACGATTCTGACTGCGCCCGTGACGATCAGCTGACGGGCTACAACGAGGAAGATAGTCGGTCTGAGGCACTAGGAGGCGTCCAGGGCGAGGCACTCGGCGAGGAAGTCCTCCATGGAACGATAGGCGTGTTCTAGCACGCCGGTCAGAGGGTGATCTTCGTTCGCGTAGCTCTGCAAAGATCAGATTAAATTCTCCTTTATCGCTGGGAATTCGGCTGGGAGGAGTTCGAAGTACTGGTAACGGTAAAAGATGAACCTGGTATTTAAAAATGACGCCAGATTCGGTGAGAGACTTGGCGAATTCCATGCTGTGCGTGTACGGCGCCGTGTGGTCCGCCATGCCGTGCAGAAGGTACAGACTGTGGCTCGGCACGAGTCTGGCACGTTGTGTAAGATCAGCCTCCACATAACCCTTGTAATTATCAGTTGGTGCTCCCAGCACGCGTTCCGTGAAGGCCGAATCTGAAATTAACGAGCTAGGTCTTAGCTTCTGCTCTCTGCCTTTAGGTAGAAAGCAAATAAGAAAGTGGACTCACTATAAAATAGCCAATCGGCAATAGGATTGACCGCGACACCGCACTTGAACACATTCTGCTGGCTACCAAGTATCATGGAAGTGACGTATCCGCCGTACCCCCAGCCCCAGACGCCGACCCTGGACTCGTCCAGGTATTTATAGTTATCGAGCAAGTGCCGTAGCACCGTCACCTGGTCCTGCACCTCGACTCCGCCGATTTTCCGGTAGAGGGCGCGCTTTCCCTGGCCCCTCGAGCCGCGCACGTCCAGTCTTACGTAGACTACGTCGTTGTGGCTGGACATGTAGGTGCCCCAGTCGACCAGGAACTTGTCGGTCACGGCTGCGCTGCCAGGGCGACCGTTTACCTCGACCAGCACTGGGAACGCGGCGTCGCGAAGTTCTTCGCGCCAGGAAGGTGGAAGCAGCAGCTGCACTTGCGCTCGCCAGCCTTGTGGCAATGGCACCTGCAGAAGCATTTTTTTTGCTGTTGAGAATTTAATATAGACATGGATTTCTTACAAAACATTATAATGTTTCTCATATTTAATGCCAATTATATGAATTACCCCAGTTTGTGCTAGTTGACTAGTTTAATATTTTCGTTAAGTTTTCAGGTATATTAATTTCTTTAATAGAAATACTTAAAAAGGAAAACTTTATTTAGCCAGCCAATTCTGCTTCAACGGAGAGAAAGTCTTTATCTCTACCCTACCCTTTGGCAATGATAGCGTGGTACAAGAGCATAGCGTAGGATCAATACCGCTCCCCCATACATTTCTTTTATTTAACCATCATTTATTCGCTACGTATATCGGGGACGTGCGTATATATATACGCAGGTATGGCCTTGGGCTGGATATTACCTCGAAACTTTGTCTCTTGGGCAGAGCCAGCTGCGATAGCAATTCCGCCCTCTGGAGCCTCGTGTCGTAGAGGATCCGGACGATTTTATGCGTCCGCATGGAATGAATTGCGGCAAAGGGCAGACCCGGGCCCTCGCAGTACAGCACGTAGTAACCCAGCTCCTCGTCGTCCTTCGGCTCCTGGGTCTCCTCCTCGAACGGTGGATTTACCGAGGCTCCGAAGTGCGTGCAATTTGTGTAGTAGTACCTAGGACGTCGTATAAGGGTTGAATTTTGAGCAGTCTATTTTATAAGGGAGAAAGGTTAAGCCTCGGAAAGTTTGACTGGAAGGGTCGATGTTGCACTTATTTAACTTTTCAATTCGTGGTTTTGGGTGCGAAGGGAATCTGCCCTTTTATAGTGTAAATATTATAAATATTTAATGATTTTTTTTCATGCTTATATTACTTTTAATTAAAAATTGTTGAAATAAATCATTTTCGACCATTGATTTATTCCAAATTGTAATTATTCAAATTTTTTATAATTGTATTTGTTACATTTGTAAAGTTTATCTTTTCTCTTAATAGTAAGTTTAATAATTCATACCGGCCATTCCATAAGATATCGCCGATGTCGCATGTAACGCAAAGTGGTTCTACCCTTCGAGGGTCATCCGCTATAGGGTCCTTCACAACGTATAGATGCTTCTGGCCAGGACTCCGCTCCCTCGTTGCTAAATAATACACCAAGTGCGATCTTGTATCCCAGGCCAGAATTTCACTCACCTACGATTATGGCGTTTTTTATAAATAATCTTTTTTTTAAATTTATTATATTTTTTATATTTTTACCAATAAAGGTAGATTTGTAATTAACTGTAATAATTTAAAAAAATTAATAATAAATAATTGATTTAAATCAGTCTTTTGTTTATGAATGAATAACGATGATTAATTATTGCAAAACCAAAATAAACGACAGCCACCTTTGTATACCTGTATTATAACAGTGCGCATGTGCTCTATCAGTGCACTTGTACCCTTTTGTGCGCATGTTTCCTTTCATTGGATAATAATACCCCCAATTAAATCAAAATTTTAATTAAAAATTGCTTTGTCAATGTAGTCCTATCTATTACTACAATGTCCGAAAAAAAGCTCAATTGATTTTGAGATAACGAAGATAATAAGTAGGCATTTATGGTCTTCTAACGCACGATCATCTGACAATTTCGAATAGCTTAAATAAATACGAACTTTATTGAGTTGTTCGAGTATATACGACCGTATTTACTAGCCCAACGGCCCCCGGAAAATAATGTCGTAAATCGCAAGCGCACCTCGTATCTTCCGTGAGATAAGACGGCTATCCTCTGCTGAGTGAGGGTGACGTGCTTGATGTGGGTAAAGTGCTCCTGGTCGCCCTCCTGCACCGCGGCGAGGAGTAGGAAGCTGTCGCCGTCGGGCGCGAACCCCGGGTGGGGCTGGGCGTCGAGCCACTGGCCCTCGGGGGCCCGCTCCGAGTGCGTCTCCTCGCAGTCCCAGCTCGGGGCCCGGCAGGCCGTCACCACCGAGAGGTTCTGCGAGCGCGTCATCCACACGACCGCCACCTGCGACGAGTCGTCGCCGATCCAGCCCGCCGATATCAGGTAGTATTCCCTGGAGATCGAAGATCAATCGGTCTTGGTGTGCAGGAATTAATGGTCGTTAGTTTGCGGGTGTGTTGTACGGATATCTTTGGGCTATCTTTCACGTACAAATATTGACGTGGAAAATGTTTTTACGAAGGTATGACGCAATGGCAGTTCTAAAGATTTAGGGTTATTGTTTATCTTCATTTTTGTAGCTTCGCGGAATAAAGTATAATAATATGCAATGTTCTTTATCTGCGTGTCAACCCTCTTCTAACCTTTTCTAATTATTGCTTGTTATTAATATATTATTCCAAATTCTTGTCTATTTAAATATATACAATTTTTGTTTCGGAAAGATGATCGTTTGAAGGCCAAGAAATTAAATCATTGTTTTTAGATCGCGTCAAAGTTTTTTTGCTGACGCATTGTAAGTTGCGCTCTTAAAAAATTTAAGTAGTCTCAAGGGGACAAAAAAAGTCTGACGAAACGTTGCACAAAAACTTGAACAAGATCCAGTAAAATTTTATTTATTACACTTGCCCTCAAAGAGGTTGCACCAAACGAACCATATAAAAATTTTGAATATCAAAGGGAAACTACTCACTGTCCATCAAGTACAGGTGGTGGCCTGAGCTTGGTTTTGACAGGCTGTGCATTAGTGACGTTGGTCGCATTATTATAGCTGGTGGTGACGTTTGCAAAGTCAACGAGCCAGACTTCGACCTCGGGATTCGGGGTGCCGGGGGTCGGATACCTTACCGTACGTGACGGCGGGAACACGCCCTTACGAGCCATTTCCGTGTTCGAGGTTGTGTCGAACCATGGAAACTGTAGCGTCGTGACCTTTAGAAGGGTAGAAGGTTAGATGGTGATTCGGAAAAATTGATTGTTAAAAAATATATCAAGAGTTGTGTAAATTAGGATATAAATTGTTATCATATTTGATTAAGTTTCGGTTCTATTTTTATATTTCAGAAAATGCAGGAAAATTATTAAGTGATGAAAAATTATGTGTGTTTCGTACATCAAAGTTTATGACATCAGTAATTATTACTAGTAATCTGTTTCTAATGTTGCAAGCCATTGTCAGATTTGAGAAGATGTATTAACTGTTCGTTGGCTAAGAGTAATATAATCATCGAGTAACAATTTAATGACTTAGGAAGCGAACGTAGCGTCTTAAATGTCCAACTTTATTAGATACTATATTGATTTTTTGGTCACGCATCAGTATAAAAAAATCCTATAAAACGTTTGGTAGTTTTATCGAACATATTACATTATCATTTACTTTCTTACACGATAATGATGGCATACAATATTCATGTTATTTTTTAAGTTTATTAGTTCTTATTGCATTAGGTATTATAAATTTAATCCCTGAAGATGTAATACAAAAGCTTGAAATACTCTTCCAAAACAGCTACTAGCTTTATTTATGATCCTTTGTAAACCTTAACAGTTGTTTATAATGCTAATACGTTGAAATTTATATGGGTCAATAAGTTTTGTATCTGATTATCCCTGGAGTCATGTAATCTCCAATAATTTCTAATAACCTTCTCAAGTAGGATTAAGTGCATTCTGCAACGAACTAAATAAATCCTTTCCAAATACCCCTGTTATGCTTTAATTTAATCTTATAAATAGTTAATCAATATTTTTTATCTCTTGATTTCGACAAATTATCTTATCGGATTATTCAATGAAAACGTTTCGTTAAAATTTCAGCTATATGCATAATCATAAAATCAAGTCTAGTCACGTCATTTACCGATTCCGTTTGTCATAACAAAACGATATCGTGCGGTGATATGGGGATAAATTATACGCACATAAAAAGGAAGTTTTTAAATACCCAGATACACACCGGTAGGTAACGTTCACTGTTTTTGCTACCGAAAGTAACCTCTCCCTTCAGTGCCCTACCTTGCTATCGTTAAACGAAGCGAACATCAAATGCGAGCCGTCGGGACTGGGCCAGGTGCAGTCGGGCCTGGGCAGTACCTCCTCCTGGTAGAGCCAGTCGGGCACGCCGTTGTAGACGATGTCGGGCACGCCGGAGTCGGTGAGGCGCGTGTCCTCGACCGAGTTCGGCGAGCCGCGCACGTAGATGTCGTTGTCGACCACCATGAGCAGGGCCGTCGTGTTGCCGAGCCAGGAGGCGTGCTGCAGCCGCGTCTGCTGGATGCGCGGCGACGCCGCGAGTCGCAGCGGCGTGTGGTGGCTGAGGAGAGAGAGAGGGGCTTGCGGTTAGATCGCCTTCGGGGGTCGGTGGGATTGGAGCGGGTGCAAGTAACTTGGACGGGGCAGCGATGCGTTTCATGTTTATGTAGTGGGTTGTTTGGAGAGAAGGAACGGTTCGGGAAGAGTCGGGAGATGGAATAGTTTTTCGTGTAGTGTATTTTGATTTATCTAGTCGGAGGAAGGGTGGTGAATTTGTATTCGGAAATATTCATTTTAAATATTAAAAAATATTGTTTTGTTCGACAATATTTTTATTTATTTAGTAATAAAATTAAAAAAAGCTTTATTTAAACAATTGAGCGAAAAGTGAATTAAATGAAAATGAATTACCATAAAAAAATTGAAAAGAAAAGATACAAAAGCTAATTTGAAAAATAATTTTTGTTTCGCTTTAAAAAAGCTGTGGAAACTTAAAATTACAAACGTAGTGCAATAATTCTTGGCTATCTTGAGGTGAACATTTTACACTTTTTGTTCACGCAAGGATGTACTATATAATCTAAACTACAGAATTAAGCATTCTAGTAAAGATAATCGAGCTGCAAAAATATATTTTTTTGCTTCTGACAATTTGTTATGAAAATATTAGTGGAATAAAAATATTATTCGAATAAAAATATTATTGGATTAAAAACGAGAATAAAAAAGGAAATTGTAACTTTGATTTCTACTTAATAAAAATTAATGAAAAACAAAGTACGGCATTTCATTGATCGTAAATGTTTGATTCAATTCTACTTTTTAACCGTTTGAAACGCAATTAAAAAGAGACTTTTAACGGCCGTGTAATTTTTGTTTTTAATTAAAATAAATGCTGCATCACACCAATGTAATTTAAAGCTTTCACCTAATTACTCGTAGTTAATTAGAACGCGGAACCTTATTATCTATTTATTCCATTTTCGGCATGCACGTTAGAACGCCACTCGGGGCAGAATAAAAACTTTATGATACCGCTTTAAAAAAAAGCTCGAAACGTTATATAATTCACTTTTTATGTGACTTAATAATAGAAAAAATGATTTAAAAATGTTTATAGTAATTTTTATAATGCTCTTTATCTTTAAAACCATAAATTATCGTAGAAGATATAAAAAATCAAATAACGTTTGTAAAGTAGAGTCGACCGAAGGCTTTGGTTATATTTGAAAATTTTCCAGTAAAAAACGATAAGTTTATTAAGCTTCTTGAAGAAAACAACCATTACTCAATTTGTTCTCTCCCGAAAAAAAATTAAAGAATACAGCATGAGAAGATAAACGATACACAGTTTCCCAAACCAAGAAGCAAACAGATACGAACGAAACAAAACGTTAAATCAAACACGCAGAGCGACGAAATCTGCAAAATCCCCGTAATCCAAAGAGCACACGAGCGGCGCACAGCGCAGCGGACTTACTCGTTCGTGACGTCGTACACAGTGTAATGAGCGGTGAACGTGTGCCGGAACACCTGAAAAAAAAGCCGACATGGAATTACCGCCGGGCCGCCGGTGTACACACGCGTGTATATACCCATCCTCGGTGCGTGCAAGTCGGGGAGGTGGGACGAGGGAGGAGATTTACCTACCGGCTTGACATTATGCTTGAAGAGCACATAGCGCAGGTCCGTGCTGCACTGATAGCCCTGCACGTTCAGCTGCCTCTGCGAGCATACGGAAACGGGCCGTTTGTTGCTGAGTTTCTTAGTGGAAATGGCTTTGGCTTTGTTTGTTAGAAAGAGGGGGGCGGGCGCTTTGCTGTACGTAAATATTGGTGGGGTTGCTTTATAAAGGGTTATTGCTTTTATTTAGAGTTTAGATTGGGGATTCGATTTCGGGGTGTAAAACGAGATTGTTCATTCTTTTTACTTAACTTTTTTAATTAACTTGCGCGTCAAACATCACAGAATAAGCGTTTTAATTTTTGCTGAACCGTTTAATACTTATTAACTTAACTGGATTAAAATGTATGACCTCTCGTTTTTGCAAGTTTTTTGCTAACAGCAAAAAATGGAGTGACTTTTTTAGTTTGTCGAGTGTAAAAGTTAGAATTTTAGTGCATTTTTTATATTGTACTTGCAAAACGTCATATTTTATATTTAATTTTATATTAAACTTACTTAATCTCTAAACTAAAAGGTCTATTTTATACAGACTTTCAAGATAGCTTAGGCTTGACAGTTTATGGGTCTCTGATCTGGAATTGAATTTTATACGTCAATAATCCTTGCTCGTTTAATCTTACCTTTCCTTTATGTCCTCAATGGTACTTTCTGTATTATTACGCTATCAACACTCCAACCACTTCAGATATCTCGATTTACAAACATCACTCTCTACCTGACTTTTCCAAATGTTAACTTTAGTTTTCCCTGTTACGAAGAATTTTTTAAAATACTAAAAATGTGATTATTATGAGAAACAATCCTTTCAAGGCATTTTTCAACAATATGCGTAAGCTGTCGGCATCGGTTATACGACCTTCGTTAATTGACATTCAAATTTAACCCGGTAGGTGTATCTGTATGCGTCTATATATACGTTCCTAGTTAAATTTGAATACCAAATTGCGTTGTTCGACTGGTTTACGCTTATGGCGAGTCTACGTTTGCTCCTTGTAAATAATTTGCACCTAATGGTTTTTTAATTATATGTTTTCAATTATTATTAATAAACGTTTATTTGCAAATGGTGTTTTCCTAGAGATGATTTCGACTCATAATAATATTTTACGTGAGGAAAATAATAATTAAATCTAAAGTAATAAATAATCCTTTTTTATAAGTGATATATCTAGGAATTTGCAGACAGTTAAATTGTATCGTAATCCGAGACGAATCGAATTTCTAAAAACGTAGAAACTTTAAAAACCAATCTTTTCGATAGTTTAAAAAATCCGGGAAAAGGCGTTTACAGAGATTATCCTGCAGTATCAAAGATTGAGCTTTTCATTAACCAGCACTGCGCCCTGCTCCATTTTCTCCGCAGCTAATAATTGATTTACTTCTTCATTTACAATCACAGGACCCTAACCGTAAAACGAATCCGACCCCCCATTACATCGACCTCTCCTTTTATCCGACAGAGGGCATTTTCCCGGGGAAAAAATGCACCGCACGAACGGAACGAGGAATGGACGGTGGAAAAATCGGGCGAAAAACAGAGGGCGAAAAGGAGTGCAGGTACAAGAGTGTGTGGGTGTGTGTGAGAGGGAGAGAGAGGAGGGCTTCTGAAAAATTAATGGCCAGAATATCTGTGGATATTGTGCTGCTGGGAGGCGTCTGACCGCAAACGTAGAAGGCTTTTTTGCCGCCGGAGTAGGAAGAGGTGTAGTTTAAGGGATGCAGAGCTTCGCTGCGGTTTCTCTTACTTTATTTGAGTATTTTTCGCGTTGATTATTATCGCTGTTATTTATTAAAGTTCGCGATCAATACTACGTGTGAAATGCTCTCTTTTAATCTCGGTATTTTATCAATAACATTTATTAAAAGTAAATATGCTCGAATTTCCGTTTTTATTTTAATACGGATCTCGATAAATAGTCAAAACAATTTAAATTTCAATACACGAAGATAACAGCTTGTTTAAAAATTCAACAAATGTCTAGCATACAAAGCATTTCCATTAAAGCCAGAAAATTCAGAGACCTGCCTAATATTCAAGGCCCTAATTTAAATATCCATAAAACCTAAAGTCCACTCAACAAACGCACTACCTGAAAATTCGAGAATCCCCGAATAAATTACCCCGCCGGCAATAATTCACCCGCCAGCTCTCGGCGATTTCAATACTCGCTCGCCGAATTTTTCAAGCCCCTGCAGAAGCGACGTACGTACGTACGTCGGGCTGGTACTCGCGAGAAAAAGCTACAACACGGCCGCGGAGCAAAAAAAGAGGCGGCGGCGGCGGCGGCGGTGGTTGCCGGGGGGCAAAGTGGACTCCTCGCGGATCAATGCGCCCCCCCCCCCGTGGAGCGGAGGGGGATTTGGAAGCCTTCCACCTTCCGAGCGCGCCGAGTCAGAGTCGTAATCGCTTCTTCTTTTGACGGGGCCGACGCCAGAATTTTTCGACTGGTGTATCTGGGCTCTCTGATGGCTTTGTTTTGCGATGGAAGAGTGAAGGGTAATTTGTAGAGGGATGGGAAGCGCTGGACTTGGTATTTTTGATTAGACGAGGAGGGCAAGAAGTTTTCAAGCTTGAAAATGCTTGATCGGCATAAATTTTAGTACGTTGTATACAAGCTTACCTTTTTTATCTTTCAAAATTCGCAATTTGAAATTTTATTTCTTTGGACTGTTCTGTTGGAAAACTCATTCTTGAAAAAGCTTTGAGTATTTTGTTAAAGCTGTTAGAATAAAATACAATTTCAATTTAATCTAGTAGTCGAACGTATTTTGTTTTTGAAAATATCCAAATACAAGATTATTGGAATCCAATGGACTCAACACTTGTACTCTTTAAACTTAAAAAACTATAGGGTGTTTGACATGGGTTCTTTTTTTTTAAGAGCAGCAGAAATGGATAAAAAAGGTTGAATAAAGATTAAAAAAAAAAAGTCGAGGAGATTTTACTCGCGGTGTTCCGCTGCAATCAATGGGAACGAGTTGTACGAAGTGGCTTGATGGGAAGTCGTAAAAAGGGATGGATTACATTGTGAAGTTTGCGTTTTTCGAGACTGGAAAACTTTTTTGGTTATCTTTCGGGAAACTATGCAAACTGGCCGCCTCCCTCGACACACGTTGAACGTTAAACTCCGCGGTCTTTTTAATTCCTTCTTTTTTTCGAAAGATTTGTTCTTTTTTTGGTTGAAAGCGCACTTTGCATTTTTCTGGGTTTTTTTACCATTTCTTTGAACCGGGAAAATTTAGTGGCATTTAAATGATTCGACTGAAGTGGAATTTATTTGATTACATTGAAATGACAATTAGTTTAATTTATCACATTACAATACGCTAGAGTATCAGTATATTTTTAAAATAAGACTGCAAGTGAAATAAAGCCATTTACATCGGGCAATATTTTTTGTTTAAATTGTTATATTTAAATGCAAGTTCTACAAGTAAAGCAGTTTAAATCTAAGTTTTTACACATAATGAAAATTGTTGTGTCGTTGTGTTACGTTTGACGTAGCAAAAAATGAGCTAAAATTGTTGAAACACTTTTGCGATGGTTTGTTACGATAATTCGAGTAATCTCGCGAAGTAAAGTAATCGCAGCAGAGCAAACAAACAAGTGAAGTCGTTAGTGAAATTCAAAAAATATACTGGCCAGCGAAAAACAACAACATTTAGCTTATTCGGTATTTTTTTAAACAATGGACAATGGACCTCTTGATATGCTTTAAATTTTCATTGCTATTTGATTGAAATCGAACGCATTTAATTTTTAAAATTAATCTTACAAGTTTTATTAGTGTTCTGAAAAAGAATTTCTTCGATTTATCGCGAAGCTATATCTGTATTCTTTGACTTTATTAAATTCGCTCTACTTCAGTTGAGTAAGAAAGTAATTCATTTAGCAGATAAAATCTTTCGAAACAATTTCGAAGTACAATTGCTACCCGATACGAGAGCAGATATGAAAACTCTTTTTACCCTCAAATTACAAAACTACCCTCCTTTCAAAAAGAAAACTGGCACGTACACACAAAATTCTCAAAAATCAAAAATTATTTCATTAAAATCGTAGAAATCGTAAAAGAAGTACTTTAAAAAAAATAATAATTCCTCTCGAAGGAATCCTCTGGGCAACTTTCCCAAAAACCATCAGAGCAGCAAGTGCACTAATTGACGCATCACAATAACGCGAGCCCTCGCTGCGCGGCAATCCTCACTCCCGCCGTAATAATCGGCAATCCCGTAATCGTTAAAACGCATCGGCACAATAACAATCGCGCTCTCGAGCGCATATAATTACGCTTTTTCCTGGCTTTACGTCGGGCTTGCCTCTCCTCTTTCTCTCTCTCTCGAGAGAGGCCCATCGAGATCAATCAACCGGCGGTGCATCGGCCTATCGAGCGGAAAATTGCGGAGCCTCGGCTTTGTCTCTCCGCGATTCTTGGCTTTTTGCTCCGGGAGATTGATTCTCCTCTCCTCTGCCCCGCCGAGCTAATCGAGCTCGCTCTTTGTGCGGGAGCGTATTTCGAACGAATCCCGGGAGTTTGTTACCGCGTTATTATGCAATTATATACGGAGCAAACATTTTAAGAAAACCAGCGGGAATTCGAGGAAACTTGCGGATGAGCGAGAGTTCGAAAAATATGCTACTTTAGTGTACAAATAGTTCGAATTCCGAAAGGGTAGCACATTAACTTCAACCAAAATGAATCACCCAATTATTTATTCATAAAACAAGCTGCAGTGCGACAAACCTAATCCCGAAACTTGCTAAACAGACGGCAAACTCCGAGAGAGAGAGAGAGAGAGAGAGAGAGAGAGAGAGAGAGCCGAACTCGAAAAGGTAGGGTCGTCGCGAACAAAAAGCCGGCGTTAGCATTTGCCGAAGTCCCGAGATTCCTGGCAATAAAAGCTCCGGAGCTCTCGGCGAAACTGCGAAGAACGCGCGTTCGCCGGCGAAACTATGCGCGCGCAGCGCAGGCCGTAGGGCACTTAATGCGTTTTAAAGGCACACACACACACACGCACTACGAGTCCGGTGCGCCAAGAATCCCATCAGCAGCGGCGCTGTATCGGATCTGCGAGCTTGGATTTCCATTGTTTGCGGAGTTATGAGTTTGAAAGAGTTGATGGGGGAAGGGTCGGGGTAGTTTTTAATGCGGGGTGGTAGGCTTTTTGAGGTGGTTTAATTGTAGCTTTTATGGATGGTAGTATTAAAAGGATTATTAATGGGCTTTAAAGAAACTTGTGATGACTTTAATTATAATAGAAATTTTTTTTTAATAAACTTGAACAATATCAAATATTTCCTTCAACTTTCAATAAATTTTTTTTATCTCACGCGAATAAAGCCTCGAAAAATAAATCCAAAACAATTTCGTACCTCCTCGCGAGAGAATAAAAAAAAAAAGAAAAAAAAAATTCGTCGCCGCAAATTTAAAAACCATTAGCCGGCGCTAAACAATTTCCTCCAAAAATTACCCGGCCTCCGCGGGAAATCGCTTTATCGCGCTGTTCGCCGTCGAATCTACATCCAGCGGCTGGGGAAAAAATATTCGGTTACGCGAGTTATGTGAGCCGGAGAGGGAGAGAGAGAGAGAGAGAGGCAGCGAGGAGTATCTCATAACCCGGGGGGCTCAAATTGGAAATTGCGATTTCCCGAGTTGCGGAGCTGCGCCCCGAGCCGTACCGGGTTTCCCTTCTACCTGCATTCTCCCCCCGCCCCTGCCCCTCTCGCTCTTTGAAATGTACATACCTTTTCGCGCATCCGCCCTGTAATACGCGGGATTCTTCGGAGGGAGTCGCGGCACGCTGTAAAGTTTTATGGCCCGGAATGAGAAAACTCGCGGGTGTGTAGTTTTATTTGAGAACCAGGGGGGAGGACTGTTTTATCTGTATTAATGCGACGTTTTTATGAAGTTTTCGAGGGGCTGGGGGGGGGGTGGAGGATGCGGTTCCGGAGTTTGCCGAGTTGACAGGCACGTAGATCGGAGACGGAATGGGAGAACTTGCCGGTGGCTGACTTGATTAGCTGCTTGTGAGGCTGATACGGGCTGCGGCAGTTTGTTGTTGCGGCTTGCTTTTGGATGCGCGAAGAGCACACATTTTAGTCGGATTAATATTCGGTGTAAATATTTTCAATGTAGAAATCTTTGTTTTGTAAGCAGCACGTTTCTTAAATCGTTTAGCAGTTGTTGAGCGATGTGATAAAATATTCTTTGTATCGGTAAAGTGAGAAATTGTTGGCTTAATTCCACTTCATTATAATCTACAAGTAGATCTTAGAAGTGCCACGAAAGTAGCTGGAGAAACTCCAAAATGCCACTGTAGTTTATCTGAAAAATTGATTTATGCGACTGTCCTTTTGTACATAACATGTGCGATCAGTGCACTTTGATTACAATTTATCAGGGCAAAGATACGTAACTTATCTCTGTGATCTAAAAGTCTCAGATTTTAAACAGCATGATTTGGATTCCTTCATACATCATATAAGAACTATTATTTTTCAAAAATAATAAGTATACCGTATGAATAATTTATTGAACTAATTTCATTTAGAGCTTCTTGTTTCGCGCGCAAAAAAAAAAAAAACAAAAGCCAAAGCTTAATGAACATTTTTCATAAGCCAAACGGCACGTCGACTCGCATTTTTAATCAAAATTACGGCTTCCTTGCGCTGAAATTCGAGCGCTTCTGGTCGCGACGTAAATTGTGCATATTAATGCATCGCTCTTTGACGCGCGCCGTTCTCATTTGTAGCCTCGCCGTGATGGTGTTTCTCTAATTTACACCCCTCATGCCCAGGGTATTATTTCGCCGCACGTACACTGAACGCGTCGCTGACAAGGCTCGTAATTGAATTTCATTTTTACGCTCGTAAGCAGCTCAAAGATGCAATTCAATTTTTGCGTTTTTGCGCGAGGACAGTTAGGTGGATGATAAACCGGGGGATGTAATTTACCGTGACCGTGAGGGACTTCTGCGAATCTTTTTGAGGGTCTATTTCAGTGTGGAGGGAATGTTGTCGAATTGATACGGTTTTAATTGAAATTCAGATGAATATATGTATAATTATGAGGAAGTTTGTGAAATGAACTAATGAGTGTGGAAAGCTTATTCAAACGCCGAAAACAAAGTTTTCTAATCACTGGCAGTAAATATGGACGTAAATAACATTATCAGAAGATTGTGGCGATAAAATATAAAAAAGAGTCGAGAAAAATACAAAGAAATAGTAAGTTAATTACATTATCAACGCCCCCAAGACGTAATCGAAACCCCCCCAAGCGAGCACTACATCCAAATTAAAATTTCAAATTAACGAATCAGTCCGTCCACTCGAAGAAACAAGCCACACGGAATTAAAATCGGCAGCTTTGGTTTATTTGTCGGGCGTCTTCGACACCTACGCGACTCGGGGTTGAGCTCCGAGGGAACGGCGGGAAACAACGAGGAATTTATCCAATTTCACTTGAAAGGCTACTCGACACCCGGCCTCGCGTGCCGAGACCGTGATTTTTCATTCGCTCAACCGCGACCGACTGCTGCCCGCCGAGGACTCTGAGCGAAGGCATTGGTTTAATGGATGCGCCACTGCTGGAAAATCAATCGTTTCGGGTTAAGATCTCGCGAGTGCCTCTCGGGGATCGGGTCGGTTTCGAGGCGCGAAGGAGGCTTTTAGAGGATTCGCTTGGGACGATTGATTTTCTTTTTTTTTTCAATTTTAAAACAGTATTCTTTTAGGGGAGTTTTTTTGATGATTAGCGAGTAAATGAAACGTTAAATTCTTTTTTGAAGCTACGAACGAACTGTCAATGATTTTGGATTAAGTCATTTATCAACATTTGTGTTGTTTGAAGAAACAATGAATTTGTTGAATCATTAATTATTATTACCGTTTATTACAACAAAATTGCTGCAGATTGTTCATTTTATTGTCGAACCATATAGGGATTTTCTTTTTTTTAAATTTATCTGTGTGCAGAAAATGATTAATGCACGTATTTTACAATTCTGTTCAGATTTTTTGTTTCCAACGACCGAAACTGCAGTCCACATCGGTGCAACCCATAAAATGACTAAAAAAAGTAGCACCATGTAGCGTAAGCTATAAATTCAGTTGTACTTACTACTTTTTTTTTTATCGAAAACTTGGGAATAAACAAGATTTAATAACTAGATTATTTAAATAAATCTTGAATACCGCGCTATTTCACTGTGATGTTTGACAAGCAATATAATTTCATCGATTAAATTATTTAAAACAATCCAGTACAGCCACTATTTGACAAATAAAAGAGAGTTTTTTTTTTTTTGTTTTCGTCGTTGGCTCGATGTCCAAAATTAAAATCGCAAGTTTCCAAATAAAAAGTAGGAATAAACAAGGCGGCAATATACTTACGAGTGTATGGTTCGATACGAGGAGGGATACGGAGTTATTGGAGGTGTCGAGGAGGGCGAGGGAGCCGTCGTCCGCTTGATAGACGAATTTATCGTGCGAGATCCAAGTAGGTGGAAGCCTGTGGGGAGTCAAGTCACCGTGAAGGCATTCCTCCAGCGTCAGGCGTCGTCCGCTCCAGTACAAAAGTTCGTCGACGTAGCTATTTGCCAGGAACGAAAGCACGTTTTTCAAACCAAACCTTACAGTGACCCCCTCCCCTTTTTATACTCTTTACCCCCCTGAACTTTTCAAGTCCCTTCGGGTCGATGAACCCTTTTTCCATTTTCGTTAGATTGACTCGTAAACTAAATAAGGTTAGCGAATTTTTTTTTGGATCGCAATGATTTAAAATAAGTTAAAAATGTGTTGTGACAATTACGCGATTAGAATAGATCATATTTCAATGAATTTTCATGAAAAAAAAAAAACTACAAGACGTTCTCGTACACGGACTTTATGATTAATGAAACTCCCTAAAAGACATAAAAATACCATCCGCGATTCATCGACCGGCATAAAACTGCATAAAAAGCTGAACCCTCGATCCCCGAGCAGTAAATAAGAGAGAGAGAGCAGTACTCACGGAAGTTCACTTACCCAAGTAAATAGATAGCAGTAACGATGCCGGCGATGACGGCGCCAATGACCAGCAGGGAGAAGATGATACTCCGCCAATTGTGGCCGCCGTCGGAGTACGTCAGATCCTGCAATAGAAAGCAAATCCAGCTCCATCAGGGGGGAGGACAGCCTTTTATCGGCGCGTATCTTTCAAAAATGCAGACAAGCACGCGACAACAGATGTACGATGCCGGGAGATCGTTCACCTCTCCCGGTCGTGAACCTCCTCGAGCATAAAACTAAGAGAGAAACTATGGATGCGAGTGTCGCTGGAACGGACGATGGATGTACTTGGGAGAGAAGAGTGACCCCGTTATCGCTGCTTTTATGATGGATCAAAATGCTGCTGCTGCTGCTGCTACTGCTGCTGTTTGCCTTTTTTGCAAGTGAGTGATATGCGAAGAGTGACCCTATATTTCTTGCGTCTGTTTCTGAATTGGCGAGAATTATATACAATGTGCCTTGGTTTTATTGCAGGAATGTGATATTCATTCGTGTGGAAATATTGTTTGAAGACCTGTTTTATTTAACTGAGTTTTCCAAAATTTGTAGTATAGACGAAAAGTACCTCTTTGATATGGTTATTAATATTTATTTAAGCTTTTAAAATTATGCGTTTGGTCCATTAAAAAGTTAATTATTCAGGAAAGAGAACAGTATGTATGATGATTAGTGCTTTTAAATCTCTTTTACCCAGCACAATATCTAACATAAATTTTTTATGAGCGTCCATAAAATACTTTTTCAAACTCAATTTCTGCATTACTCAACGGAGCTAATTATTATTCCGCGTTAAAATTCCACATTCATCCTCCCGAAAACCCATATTTCTCCCGCTCGGTATTACAATCCAGCGGGCCAACGACAATAAACAGCTCTCCAGCTTCCGGCCCTTCGCCGCGTAAACACAAATCCCGCCTGTAAACAATAATCGCGGGGGCCGCTCGATCTCCGGCGCTCCTCGAGAGGAACAGCCGCTCGCACGCGCGTAAATACCCGGCTTTATCGAAAGTCGATAGCCGGACGCGGCCCTAATCTAACGCGACCCGCGAAATTTCGATCGCCGCGGGCGTCTCTGTATTTTACGAGGAGCTGAATGCGAGGCGTGATTGCCGACGCTCTGCATTTTTCGAAATCTGCAGGCGGCGCGCATACTGGAAAT
Source organism: Ormyrus nitidulus (assembly GCA_900474335.1). Taxonomy (NCBI): domain Eukaryota; kingdom Metazoa; phylum Arthropoda; class Insecta; order Hymenoptera; family Ormyridae; genus Ormyrus; species Ormyrus nitidulus. The sequence continues at coordinate 27,054 of UCOL01001938.1, forward strand.
TGTTGTGGGGGCAGGATTCGGAGGTGGGCAGGATTGGGATTGTGGGGGAGGAGTTGAGATTTTACTTTTGAAGGTGGGATGTCGCGGGGAATTTTGACGATTTTTGAGGGTTGATGATTTCTGTTCATCGTTTGATTGGATTGCGAAACCTTTTAATCAAATGAATTAAATAAATTTTAAGCTTTTATTTTTTAATTTTTTGAAATAGTATACTGTAATATTGTACAGAAGACTGTTTCGTTAATTGAAAAGTGTAATTTAATTATAAGAGCGACTGTATTGATAAAATGTAGGATTAAAAATCGGATATCAAAGAAACTGTACAAAATTTTCATGAAAATTTAATTCAATACACATAGAAAGAAGACCTTTTTGTACAACAAAGTTTAATTACTATACTATTAAAAGAAAAAAGAACCATAAAAAATCTTCTAATCCTGTCTCACAATACTCCAACAATCAAAAACAAAAAAAAAATGAGGAACTCGAGCACGCGACGAAAAACAGCAATTCGCGCGAAAGACGATTAAACCTCCCGAGAACTCCTGCCTCCCGCCGCCTGAAGAAAAACACAGCGCCCGGCGCTGCAGCCAAAAAACGAGGACTACTCCGCATAAAAAGCCTCGCCGCCTCGAAGAAGAGCCGCCCCCCCTCCCCCCAACCCAGGAAGAGGAAGAAGACGCGGAAGAAGAATAAGAAGAATACCGGGGGGCCGATAGAGGCGAGAGCGGCGTTTCTGCATCCCAAGCGAGCCGGGCCGCTCATCCCTATCTGGCTCACGCGCCAAGGCACACCTCCTGAAGGGCCGCGCGACTTCTTTACGTATTCCGTCCGGGGCGCCGCGTAATGCGCGGGCGAAAAATCGAGGCGGAGATGCGCCGCCGCCGCCGACGCCTGGATCGTCATTACGCCGGGCGGTAGTTAGCGAGTTTCTTCGGGAGCGCGATTTGCGGAGGCGGCCGCGGGAGTACGTAAATTTTTTCGATATTGCGCCCGGAATTGCGGGGGTAAGTTGGGGGTGCTTTTCGAGGGCGTCGAGTCGGCTCTTCGTTGGGTCGAGTTTGCGAATCGATTGGAATTATTTTTGAGGGAAGGACGTTGCGGTCTACGTGCATATAAAGTAGAATCTTTTTGAAACGAATGGGGAACGGTTTGTTAGTATGTCATTTGAAAGAAGGAGAGAACTAAGGTTAAAAAGTTAAGTTCGACGGAATTAGCGTCTTTACGTAATTCTCAAATACACGTACTAGATTCTTAACCGAATCAGTATATATAGAATTTACGTAATGAAGTGAATGTTAGTACGATTTAAATTAATTGCTTCGAAATAAAGAGCGATTATTCTTGAATGTACAGCGATGATCCTAAAGTAAAGCCGCAGGCACGATTATCGTTTTGTCCAAATGACGTCAAATGGACGAAAATACAAAGCGAAGCACAAGGAAAACTGCTGTTATAATTGCATTTAGAAATTAGATGAATGGCACATCTGCATTATGATAGAAGATTAAATCTAATTGTAAGCTTTGTCAGCTTCTTTCACTGCGAAATACGTAAAGTAATCTAATTAAATTCATTACTATAACTTGATAACTTTTTAATATTACACTGAATAATATTTGTTTTATAAAATTAATTAGATTACCAAAATTCTTATGTTTTTTGTTACTCAATGAAATAAAAATACAGTGTTAGTTTTATTCGTTCATAAAAACTTAATCATAAAAGAAATTGTTAAAAATCCAAAACAAAGCCTCAATTCATCTCTCAGCACACTTGACGCCAATCACCACTCCAAACCTCCTCCACTTTCTAATTCAATCCTTAAACTCCCTCCGAATTCCCAAAACACCACGCGCACACACACACGCACAGCTTCGACATCCCCATAAATCCCCGACCCGCTAATCCCCCTCGCTCATCACCTACCCCGCAAATGTACGCGCAGCGAACCATGACTGATGACTCGGCTCGGGTAGAACGCGCCTAAGCACTAAGCACACCTTACCTCGTCGTCGTAGTAAATCGGCTGCTCGGCAGTCGTCATCATCGACTTGTCTTGTCAGTTTTAATTTACGACGCCGTCGGTAGAACCACTGCGGCCGCTGCCGTATTGCGCGAAGCCAAGAGCGCCGCGAACTTAGTCCCTAATTGAGTTTGGACGCTTCGCTGCTTTACCGGAATGAGAAAGGGTTGAGGCAAAGGGGGGAGAGGGGCGATCAGCTGGTCTGGCGACGGGAGATGCTTGGCTACGGGACGCTGTGACGCGAGGTGTTCTTACGTAAATTCAGAGATTTAAATAGGAATTTGCGAAGAAAAACGGAAATCTTTATTTTGCTGAATTTTTATTGAATATTCATTACATAATTCGTATTCTGTAACACGGTTAAAAATTGTTGTAAACTAATATAAATATCTGATTGGTTGTATTAAAAGTAAAATTGTTAAAATGAAAATTAATAAAATTATAGTTTTGAATTGATAAAATAATATTGTTTGAGTTTCAAATCATAATTTTCTATTTCATTTGGCGAAGGAATATTCGATAATTTCGCAAAATCTCTAAGTGGATGAGTTTGTATAACTCCATAATCGATCGGATAGGGCGAGCGGCTTGTAATGCTTTCGCGCGGTTCATTAAATTAGCGATGCGCGTAATTAACTTTACCTACTGGCTACTATCACGATGTGAAACCAAATTATAGCTTTTATTTCCGAAATTTAATCCTGTTTCTTTCATAAATCTATTGTTTGCAAATACGTATTTTGCCTACGACCATTGTATTTTTGTGAATTAATATACGAGTGAAATTTCGTAGATCGGTTCGTTGCCCTGACAATAGTCAGATAATATGTATAGTAATCTGAGTTAATCGTACGGAAAATACAGAGTTATATCTCCTGATAAATCTCTAATTAAATCGAAATTTTTCTGTTTCATTCTCGCACATCGAGAAAGAAAGAGCGTGAGAGATACACGTAGGCTAAATTCATGGGCTAATTCCTTCAATCGCATTCATTTTTATTGTCAATTATTGACAAAATTTAAGCTACTGCAATCTACATAAGCTATAGGCATCGAACAGCGTGTAACACTCTATTCAGAAAACGCGATCGAGCGGTTACAGATCGATGCGGTATAACTTACGACGCGCATCAAGTGCCGTCAAATTCGACTCAAAGGAAATATTTGCGTAGCTCATCCGTCGCGAAAACGGAAGGGATCCCGACCATTTGACAACGTAACGGCGGCCAAGCGGTGTGACGGCCCAAGTGAAAAAATGTTGTACAGCTTGAATACAAGTTGTATACAAGGGCTGTATTAAAAAATGATTTTACATAATAATGATACAAATTATATACAATTAATTTTTCTTGTATTATTGTACAGAATTTATATACAATTTAACAAATTCATGTTAATAGT
>UCOL01001939.1:0-30431 GCA_900474335.1 Ormyrus nitidulus
CTCCTGCTTAGACTCAAACTCATCTCTGCGATTGATACACCTTCCTGTAAAGAAAATAAGATTAGAAGAATAAAAACAAGATTATTTAACAAGTCAAGATAATAAAGTTGGAACGATACTTGTGCATTTACTCACCAACAGAAGAATGTACAAGGCTTAGTCGACTTAACCTGCAACAAAGTATACGAAGAATAAGTAGCTGAAAAGAATTATAAGTTATTGGAGTTCATCTTACCTGGCGTGCAAGGCTGAGGGCAGGCAAAGCTGGAGAAGACCCGTTGGCAGCAAAGAGAGAGCCAAATAGTTGACTCGTGCAAGCCCAGATCCAGTCCCAGTATCCACGGACTGAAAAGGGGCATAACTAATAAGTAAATAGTTAATATAGTATTGCACTTACATCAACTCTGCCTTTGAAGAATTCCATCAGTCCTTGCACAGCATAACCTCCAAGGCTGGAACAGCTCTCTTCACTTGGAGGCAAATCCGCTTCACCACTTGGCACTGAGCGACACAACGACACCGTGCGACGAATCTTTGGCAGGAAGAATCCCCAGGAAGTCGAAGCACGAGCACATCATCCACGGCTAGAAGTGACAGCCGTAAACAAAGCCGAAGTCGGCTGAAAATGCTTCAACGCGAAGTTGGCGTCGAGCGCGAGATCGCGGTCGATGAGCGCGAGACTAGCGGGGTGATAGAGACAAGGAGGGGGGCCGATTCGGCGGTCGAACGCCAGGCAGAGAATCTTGTCTCTGCCTGTTCGCTCTGAGATCCGAATCAAACCGGTCGCGTCTCCGCGTGCTCCAGCGAAACTCGATCGTTCCGGCGGAAATCTGCGAGGCCTCGGGCGAGAGGCAGCGAGCGGCCGAAAAACCAGCTGCGGAGAGCCCAGCGGTTTTCCTTCGACTTTAAAAGTAAGTGCACTGCAACAGCATTGTGCATCAAAAGTGAGTCAATGCGAATAGCTTTCTTTTACTTAATTTAAATTCTATTAGTTTGTACACGAATGTCGGTCGCGAGTGTCGAAACTGCGTGCGTAAAATAGTATGTGTTTATTGTAATTAATTCCGCAAGCGTAAAAGACAAATTCGAGAGGTTTCGAGTCATGAATTCGCGTCCCTGATGAGCGTAGTCGTAGCAAATTTATTTAAAGTATTATTTGTGAGAACAGAGATAATAAAACCTTTTATATTAAGTTTATATCTAAGTAATAATCTCTAATGATTTATTAAACCTAACCTCGTCTTCCCTTAGTCATAATAAAACATTAAAAATATAGTATAGCTAAAATGCCATTACACTGTATAAGTACTAAAATTCCAGGAATTGAGAAATACGTATTTTTTATTGTTCATGTTGTCCAGACGAAGCATTGTCACAACATTTTGCGTGTTTGCTGCTTTATTTTTCCACCGATCAACTAGCAATACTGAATCGTGTACTTGTACATCAGCAATTGACTGTTGAAATTCATCGTAACGAGAATCTAAATTACTGGATGCAAGAGTTTTTTTACTTGGTGGTACATAGTGAGGATTCAATGCTCGTATAAAATTTCTAAAATGTACTGATTCAACGGTAATAAATGGAATATTGCAACCAAAGAAAAAAAGGCCTAGACGCCTATCGAGTTCAGTTCGGTCCAAAATAACTAAAAAATAATTTTATTTAATATCAAAAAGATGTTCTTGACGTAAACGTTCGCGAAGATAATTATTTTGTAATTAATAATGAACTCAAGACGAACTAATTTTTAGATTTCGATTTATAATCAAGCCAACTTTTCGCAAGTTCATAATAAATCGAAATCTAAAAATTAGTTTATCTTGAGTCCATTATTAATTCCAAAATAAAAAATGATTTATATGTATTTTTTAATAAAACGTATATATACATATAACTCCGAAATAAATATTTGTTGTAAATACCAGCCATGTTAAGAAAAAATTGTTCGAGACAAGTGTTGAGATGCAATTCTATCAGGATTAAAGATTCACTATGAACTAAAATATAAAACTAGTAAACTGTTAAATTATAATGCCACAAATTTATTAAAAAAGAGCAAGTTTTTCCTATAATGTAGGGTTAATTTGACGACGACTGTTTAACATAAAGTTTACAACTGTTATTTCTAGAATAAGATTTAAATTATACACATGCGCAAAGAATTTTGAAATTTCTGGGTTTCTGACACGTTTCCGACAATCTTACATGTTTCTGATATTCTTACCAGTTTCCGACAGGTATGTGTCGAAAACCTCAGAATTATGTCATTTACCCACCACTGCTCGTGACCGATGGTTCTATTTGTGTAAGTTCCAAAATTGTCATATCAAGAATCTTATTTGGGTAAGTGGTTAACGCGTCTGATTGCCAAACCGAAGGTCCCGGGATCGAGCCCATCAGTCGCCGTAAAAAAAAAATTTGTTATTTATTTATTTAAAATTATGATTTAAAATTATTTTCAAATTAAACGTGGTATTTATAAATTTCAACAATATCGCCGTAGGCATTTTTCCGAGTTGCGCGTAATTTTGCATCGCTTTAAAGTTTCACTCGATATATATCACAAATGAGTTGATTGACTAAAAGCGCGCGTCGACCGCCGTGCATTATGCTTTCATTTCCGAGCTTCCCGTCCCATTAATTTTTCGGGAGTGTCGACTTTTTTAATTACGCCTGCTCATTGGGCGCGCCCGGCGAAAAGGCTAAAAGCACCAATTTTATCTTTAACCTCATTAAATGCTTTTCGAATTTTAACCGTAGCAGAGCACCGATCAGATTACCTTCCGAACGTAACGTCGGCAAGTACCGTATAAAATTCGGTTAGTCCAGAAAAATAAGAAAAAAAAAAAAGAAAAAAGGAAAATATCAGTGATCGAATCTCCGACTGCCGAGGAAAAGACGGCCGAAAGCGAAAGGCAGATGTTCGCCACAGTCTGCGCGGAGAGCAAACCGGAGCGATTTCGTCGCCGGTACTTTTGCTATTTATTCACAGAACGCTCCCGCCTCCGCCGCACATGAGTCCCTTGAATTTCACGACCCATACACGGAAAAGGTCAATATTAGTCCAACGCCAAATACTCGATTCTGCCATCTGCTCCGATCTCTCACCTGCCTGCCCCTCTTTATCCCATTGCATTTACGCTTTTCCCCGCGCTGAATTCGTCCTGTCTGTTTGGCCTGTCGGGAGAGGCTTCGCACTCTTTAAGAGGGTACACGAATGACAGGGGCGCGGAGACGAAATTATATACCTGCTTTTGCTTACCGAGCTGTCGTCGTTGTGGTAAATCCTCCGCAAAATAATATCGAATGGGGATTTTAAGTAGGAACGGCCACTTTTCTTTTCGAGTTTTTCAAAAAATGGCATCCCGGATGTACTTAAGTCGGATGCTGGAGTTGAAGGCATCGTGAACTTTTCCAACTTTTGATCATGGGAATTTGCGAATTTTTCAAAGTACAGTGCAGTCATGATTTTTTTTATTATTACAATAAAGTATTGATATTAAGTTTATAATGAAATTCCATTAACTATTTTAATAAAAATTTTATTTTAGTTAAACCTTTAATACGTACATTGTTAATAAAAGTAGACGTATACGTACAAAATCATGAGGATAGGAAAAGAATTGCTTGTAAGTAGAAAGATAAAAAATTGTACAGTAATTGCTCTTAAACCCGGTATCATCTGAAAAGGTTTATAATTATTGGATTTTAATCTTTGTAAAAATTCAGAGTCTGACATTCATTTGCACATAATTACTTGAGTAAAACTGAAGCATAATTAAGCATTTAAACTGAAATCGAAATATGCTTGATAGTATTATAGAAGTAAATTTAACGATCTGTCCTCTGTAGAGGACAGATTACTGAAAGGGTTAAGGTATGGAGTACGGTCCAATTCCTCTTTCATTTCCCTTGCCATCTTTGCTATATTAATACTCATTAATTGCAACTTTTCCAACGACATTAAAGCATTTTCTAAGACCCGCTGAAAAATAGGCTCAGCCCAAAGTTCTGAAATGTCGTGGCAGTCTTCTCTTCGGAACTCGCGCGCCTCAAAGAATCTAGTCTAAACTCCTTTGAGGAAAATCCGCAGCGGCGACGTATCTTCCCTCACTCGGAGAATGTGCACGTCAATCCTCGTTAAGCAGAAGCAGAGTCTCTTCCTCGGTTTGGCGAAAAGTGATTGCGCGCAGCGAGGAAAAAGGGGACGGCGAATTTTTGGGATCCGCGTTGATTCATCCGTCGCAACGACGCGGTAATACACGCAAATCCTCGGGGCCACTCGCGGAAAAATTCGCCGAGCGGCATTAAGACTCCGGGAAATCGAGTTCTTATCTGGCAGCGGATAAGTGCTGCAAGGATTTGTAGGATACATCCTCGCGCTTCTTTCATGCTGCCGGCGCCTCCTCTCTCCCTTTTTCCTTCTATCCCTTTCTTTGCTTCTCGAGGCTTTCCTTTAATTCCATGGCACTTTTCACCTTGTAAAATCCACTCTTGTCGATGGATTCATTGCTCCCCCAGTCGACGGGGAAAAAAGAGAGCTAAGGGAATTTATCCGCTTTGAAGCGAAGGAGCTGCACGGAGAAAGATAAACAGCTACTGCGAAACGACTCACAAAACACACTTGCTTATACGTAAAACTGTGCTTATCGCATAGAAATACTTTTGTTTCGCCAGATAATAGTTTATCTCGATATATATTTAACATTTAAGTTTTTTTTTTGTTTAAAATACTGAAAAATTCGCATATCAAATATAATAATCTAAATTCTAAAACAGATTCTTCCAACGATACCCTACATGCACGCTTTACTAATGCTTGCGACCAATTTGATTCCATCAAAGTTCCGCCGTAATTAGTCCCTCAGCTGACCTAAACTTGTCAATTCCGCATGTGAAGTTTTCTTTTGCTCGTGGCGAAGGTAAGGGAAGAGCCTTGCCTCGGGCAAAGTTTTATTGCAATCTGTTGATTACGCGACACACGCCAACGTCTGGGAGAAAAAAAGTGGCGTTCTAAAGAAGAAAAAGGAGCTTAGAGTCAAAGTTGAAAATGCACAACCGCGGAACAATGGCAATGCGGCCGGCACTCGGTCTGAATGACGCACGAAAGTGGACTTTCCGCCTGTATAGACCCGAGTAAACCGAACTCGCCTGAATTTCGGTATGTGTGTATATGTACGCGTTCACTTATTCGCCTCCATGAAAGTTCGCTCTACTTTTTTCTTCTATTTTCTTTCTTTCGATGTGGTTTATAGAGAAGATTTTCTGCAGGGATCGAGTAGATTCTGTAATTGGAACTGTTTCTGACCGGATGATAAAGTGCTTTAAAATTAGTTTTAATTTAATTTTGGGTACAATAAACAATAAATTTTGATAATATGAAATTGTTTCACCCGATGATGTGGGCTTTAAAGTATTACCTGTACATAAAAACTGTTTTACGACCGAAAGCACGAAGTATTAATGTTTTGCAATTCGGTGTTTTTGTGCCAATTTTATCAGGGCTTTTATAAAAAAAAACCGTAATAAGTCTGAAGAGGATTACATGATAATTATGACATATGTAAGCTCTCTGGCAACGCTTTTTAAAATGCTTTTAAAGTCCATTATAACCAAACACATATTTTTACACGAAATCCATTTACAAACTTACTGTGCCGCGCGCAGTGCATTTTTCGTTTTAAATCTATCAATTATGAGTTTTATTTTAGTTTGCGCCCATTAAATTCACGTCCCATAATCAAAGTTTATCATTTTCCTAATAATTCTATCGGAATGAGAAATTTAATTAAAAAATTTAATATACATATTCGATTTTTCATGCTCTATCTCTGCGTAAGATAAAAGTCTCGTATAAAGGAGATATCGCAGAAAATTTATTGAATAAAAGCTTTCGAAAATTTAGAGTTCATTATTTTCACATTTATAACTAAATTTAACTGAAACGTACATTTTAATTCAAAAGAGATATATTTCTTGGTGGAATATAATTTATAAAATTTATATATTAAAAAATACTATAGATACTATTATACGATAATGAAATTAGATTTAATCATTAACGTATTCTCTGCTTATCCTTTTTCATATTTAGTAAATTCACTTTAATAAATAAAAAGACTCAAATAAAAAGTCACTTTAGCAGTCATACGTCACAGACGTCTTTTTTTTTTTAATAAAGCAAACATCGGTTCGCTCGATCGTTTCAGTGTAATATATAATTCTTCACTCCATAAACCGACAACTCCCACCGTTTTCAACATCGCCATCGGCAGACATAGCATCGCCTCAATTTTCAAAAGCTATTACGACCCCACCGCAACACCTATGTTTTGCAAATATCATTCTTCGACGACCTGTACAAACAGTGAAAAAGCCGCATAACGATGACGGTAACAGAGACGTCAAACGCGGGCGTTGCGCACAAAAAGTTGGGGCAGCTCCTATTTGCTTAGCCGCCCCGACCGCAGCAGAAGGGGGGGTGAACCCTCAATTAAAGTAACAGATGTCACGCCGGCAATTGCAGCCTAAGAAATTCCGCGTAAATAAAATTGTGCGCCTCCTCCCTCGGAGAGAGGCCGAGTCACCCCTACTGTCGTACTGCAGAAGGCGACCGAGGCGCCACACGCGATCTTAAGACGCGTTTTTTCCCGAGTCTATCGAATATGGTTTTATTACGATTTCTAAAAATATATGCTGCACTGTGGTTTGCGATCGAAAGTTTTAGTGGAAACAGTGTCGCGTTAATTTGATAAAAACTAAACTTCTCGGGATCGCCGGTAGACGATAATTGTAAAATAATATACTTTTACTTCTAAATTGAGTCGCACCGAAGTTAGTCGGGTGACAGTTGAATAACTAGGTGCTGGTCACAAATTTATTTTCGAATAAAGTTTCATTTCGGCAAAGTTTAGCGAAATTTACATCTGAAAATTGTAAACGGTATTTTGTTTCTTTAGCATAAAAATTCACGCCGTTAAATTTAGCTCGAAGAGTATAATTAATTCAGTGATTCTGTTATAAGATTTGTTCCCGCCGGATTGAGTATTGTCGAGAAAGTATTGGATTTGTTTCTTAATAATTACATGATTCAAATTTCAATTCAAGTTTGGAAAGTTCGCGGGGAACAAAAGTGAAACACCGTTCCGATGAATATTTTGAATTTCAAAGCGAAGATTTCGCGTAATTCAATCGCACAGTTTTCATCAGATCTATTTGAAGCTACGCTTTTAGTTTAAAATTTTAAAGCAATTACTTCGCTGAAACTTATTGCCGAATAATTTGGCGAATAGATTTAGCTTGTTTGCAAATTATTCGACAGTATTTATACACCTCCGTACATCCAAGAACTGAACAATCACTGCCCCTGTTTGGTCAGGTCTACTCTACAAACACGGCCTTTTATGATGTTTAATCGATAAGTCGGTTAGCAAAATAATTGACTTCGGAAAGAAAGTTCGAATTCACCTCGGCAATTAGATTTGTATTTCAGCGGGGGGAGGAGGGCAGAAAACCCGAGGAAGACGCAGAAATTCTTCGGGAAGGAACGAAGAATGAAGAAAGTTTATTTTTCAGCGAGCCGAGCACGCAAAGGCGTTTATGGGTCGCGTCACGAAAGCTGCGTACAGGGAAGCCAGAAACACCGACTGCCTGCATTCGACTCCGTCTTGCTTGGGGCTTCTCAGATTATTCCATTAGTCCATTGATTTTGTCACGCTTTGCGCAAGCGGCGAACCAGCGCTTTTTTGCTTCCCCCTTCTAGGCCCCCGAGGGCAATTTATTGTCTGGCCGCGGATGACTGATGGATTATTAATTTTACGGCTCGTTTCGGGGGGGTATTGACTTGCGCGCGATATTCGAGAACAGCTAATAAGAAGCTCGAATTTTCGTAATGGATGGAAGAAATATGCGCTTTCGAAGCGGGATGTGTTCTAGTTCGTGGCTGGAATCCTTTTTTGAATTTCATTATCTTCCAATCGGAATCTCATTAAAGTTGCATCGATTTTTGAAAAATCAATATTTTAGCGTCAGATGTACACTTTTAAGAAACTTTAAGCCTAGAAAGTAAAGTTCAAATGTTTTATTTGGTTTATAACCAGTAATTTTAATTCAGTAGACTCCGGAGCTGACATCAAAAGAATTTCCTCGAAAGAAAATATTCGCATCGATCACCCGCTAAATTAAAGTAACAATACCGCGGGAAAGCAGTGCTTTTAATACGGCCGCTGCATCCTGTACGGGGGCGTTAACATAACGCATCAGGAAAATGAAAAGCGCCGCGGAGCATTACTCCGTTAAACGTGACTTGCTTCTCTCTCTCCCCCCCTGTATAAAACTCGGGCTCTATAAAGCGCGCCCCGACCCATTATCCGGGATAACCCTTTCACGTCCGCCATTTTCTGCCGCAGACGCCGAGGAAAATTCATCGGAGTTGCGACCGCGCGCGAGAGAGAGAGAGAGAAAGAGAGGGACAGGTTTGCGTGCACGGAGAAGCGCGATCGTCTCTATGAGGCGGCTCGTATTCGCTATGACCGTGTCATTGCGTCTTGCGCGAGTAGAGTGCAAGTTTCGAATAAAGTTCTGGATTTGCGCTTTATACCTTTTGTGAAAGGATGGGCTATAGCTTATATGTACAAATTGGCTGCCATTAAAACTTTTGATAAACTTTATTTAACATTCGATTTTTCTTGATCTCGTTGGAGTATCATATATTTGGGTAAATAAGCTTAATAATCTAGTCCTTAACCGAACAAATAATGCTGACTATAGTGTACCGTGATACAGACAGTGATATAAAACTGTGACGTAAAAAGTTTGTCAAAAGCCCGGGAGACATCATGTCTTGTGTCCATTATTTATTGCGTATCTGATTAAAAATTGGAAGCTCGAATACATGTATGTCATCGCACATTGTCGATATCCCTTATACATTGTGCGGATTTAAGAAATTTACAATTCTTTTATCCAGAAATGTTAATAAGAATGCAGTACAATTTCTCAAAAAGTATTTGATGATTAGATTAAAATGTATTAATACCCGTGGCATTTGTCACACTTATCCTCACTGAGAGCCACGTGAGACAGTAACGCGGGGACCGTTCGTGCCACTGGGAATAGCCTCCGTTGATTTCTAATTATTGACAATTAGAATTAATGTACACTTAGAATTTTAGAGTGAGTGAAATGTTTCAAGATTAAATATTGGAAACAATTCAAATATTTTTAATATTTGTGCTAAATTATATAAAATAAGAGTCACTGAAAAAAATAGGACAATTTACTGAACTGTTTGCAAGTTTTACTAAAAAGTTCCTTTCCATTCGCAGCCATTTCGGTGCAAAAAAAATGCCAGTTTAACTATATGTATTAACGTTCCATAAGGGTATTCTCGCGTGGCAGACAATAATCCAGCCGGGAAGTTTCTCGCGAGAGCCCATAAATCCGCAATCAGCGGAGAGATATGAAGGACCTGCCGGTGTGAAAATGATCCTAGCAGGTTCGGGGCGGCCTCCCGGCCATAAATCTCGGGCAATTAATACGGCGAATTCGAGGATCGAGATCTCCCGGACAAATGGCCTTCAACAAGATTCTATCCTTCCGTCTTGCCCGTCGCGATAAACTATCAGGCGTCGATTTCTCTTCCTATACGTGGCCGGACTTTTAAGCGAGCCCGGCGCGCGGAGATGATTTTCGACGGGGCAGCACGGCGAGAGTTATCCAGGCGTAGTTGGATTTCATTAAAGCATCCTGGCCCGGAACTGCTCCTCTGAAAATTATCGTTCGCCCAGGGCGTCCTCTTCTTCCCACTCTCGCTACTTCTTCTTCTTCTTCTTCTTCTTCCAGGGAACTTGGCGCAAAATTAACTCCACTCAATTAAGTACTTGCTTTCTGCCGCCGCGGAATCGAACAAATTCTGCGGGTGGCGACGCGTGCAAAGATAAGGGGGAATATCGCTGATCTCGGTCTGCGGGCTCGAGATAAAGCGGCCCCGCGAAGATGGTGAATAAGATGGGGGAAAGTAGGCAAACGCGATTAAAAAGGGGTTACTTTGTTCGAGCGTGAATGAAGCTTCGTTCTCTGCCCTCGCTCGAATATAATCGATTTTCGAGCAAGAACTGCGCTTTTTCGTCTTCCAAAGCGGATCAAGGAAACAAGTGGAACGCTCAAGTTGGAAAATTACATTTTCTGGATACTTGACTTTAGATATCTGAATCTTGAATAAATTTTGAAAGTATTGTTCATAAACTGCTGCTAAGGTGGTCGGAGAAGAAATGTTTATACGGCGAACGAAGTCAAAATCGACAAAAGTAAAGATATTAAATTTTCATAAATTATAATGAATGGACTAAGAAAGTCATGATGCAACTCTTTAAAATTTTACTTAGTTTAATTTTACGTAATCTGCCTGCAAAATAAATCAATTTAAAATTAATTTAAGATTTAAATAAATAAGCATTAAGCCAAATTAGCGAAAATGCGAATAATACGTACTAATATGCTGAATATTGCGAATAGCAATAAGCTGAAATCAATATGCTGAATACACATTTGTCCAGAATATATCTCCAAATATACCTTACCTAATGAGTCGAATATTTTAGACAGAAGGCTCAATGTACTGAAATGTTAGTATGTTAACGTACGCCTTTGTGGCTGAGTCTAAAAGAACTTAATTATTGTGAAGAATATTCATTTTTTAATTTGCCAATGCACGTTATGTGCTTGTAAAATTGTGTACCAATGTATAAATTTGTCTTATTCAAAGCATTTTCTTGTAGCATTTCCGTTCTAATTCTTAATTGTCCAAAGCGTAGTATTGATTCTGAGATAAAATAAATTTTTTAATGTAACGATCAATACATTCACATTTTTCTTATGTTCAAGATGAATAAAACCAAAAATAAAATGAAATGCAATCGGGGATGTTGGGTCAAAACTTTTATTTTGACATTTTCAATTTTTGTCACTTTTTTTAAATTGCTGAAAAAAGAATAACGAATGAATAAAATAAAATAAATAAAAAATTCACATTAGTTTTAAGGCTGATGTATGCTTATCACCAGCCTTATATGGGATCTTATATGGTCTAATCTAGATTTGACGGGGTATTTGACCCGAAGTTCCCTCCACTTGTATTTTTCCTGAGAGGAAGTATCTGAATTTAAAAACCAAAAGATATCTTTGAATTTTGGGAGTTTGGAACTGTGCTTCGGCTCCTATGATAATGTGATAATATTTGATTTTTTATACTAATCAATTCAGGTGCTTTTATTAAAACAACTTATTAATTTTATAATCTTGATTTTCTGTTACAGGTAAATTTCACAAAAGGCCGCACAGTGTAGCGTAAGGGAAAGCGATAAGTTTAATAGATTTATCCATCCTTTTACTTTACAACTTTATCAGTTTAGAAAATAAACTATGTAGCTATTTTGATTCACTCGCTCCCGAATTCGTAAACGCATGCAGCTCAGTGGTGGAATCAGTTCCAAGAGTTCTGCATTTTGCAGGAATGGTAAAGAAGGAAAAGAGAGAAAAACTGAAATCGAACCCCCTAACTCCCTCTGGTTCCGGATGCAAGAGTACGACTGACCGGCTTTTCATTTAGAACGTTCTTTATTCTCTTTCTCTTTACGTCACTTCTCCGCGTGCACCTTTTTTGTTCCTTTGCCGTATGACAGCGGGTTTCGTCGGGATTAGATCTGTACAGATGAATATTGTCCAGAAGCTTGTAAGTTTCATCGAGAATTCCAGGGAAAATGCTCTTCCTAAATTTATCAAATATTCTGTATTTTATAGAAGTGTATTTTCCTGGAACGCTCATCAATAAATATTATTATTCTTATTTTAATTTAAAATAAAAAGTAGATGCATTTTTATCAACCTGAAAATTGCATCGAATATTTATTATTGCTTAGAATTTCTCAGTCGAATAAATTTGTTGTTCGTTCTAGTTATTTATTTTCGCGGCAAGCTTCTCATCGCGTTGTGTGCAAGGTGACGTTTAACGCCCGGAATTCAGGGAGATTACAAGCTTACCGTATATACAGTTAAGAGGCTTGCTTTAGGCGCAAAATTTTCGCAATTCACGCTGACATATGACTTCTGTATCATTTCTTTTGAGCCTTCCCGTTTAGGAAAGGAGCGTATTAAAAAGTGTTGATCGGGACGATGATTTATGAACGATCGCGCGTTATTAAAAGCCCAGGAAAAAGATACTGCGCGCGTTACTTTTTACGACGTATTTATGGGGTAAATTAATTACTCGGACGAGTTACGATACGGCACTTTCGCGCCGTAAGTCTGGGAATCAATGCCCCCGTCAATCAAAGCCACTTTTAAAAAGCCAAACAAGGCCAAAGCACGACGAAGCACCGCTGCTGCTGCTGCTGCTGACAATCGAAAAAGGAGGCATCGTGTGCGTTTCCCTTAATAAAATTAGCCGGCGATTGCGCAATTCGGCGGCAGCAACAATCCTGTTGCGCAACGCGGCAACGCGGATTCAGGCACTCGCGAGCGTAACCGCGCCTGACTCGTGTCCGGGCCGCCGCATCGATTTATCTCCGATGAATTTAAACGGAGAGCGCGGCCGTCCGAGGCCGGCCGAGAGAGCGACCTTGTCGAAAGATCGAGGAATTTATCGGCGAGCGGAAGCGCGTTAAGTGCCGAAAGGGGTTCGCCCCGCCGAGAGCTGCGTGCACCGCGCGGACTTCCGCGCGCGCGCCGAGCCAACCGGGGCGAAGGAACTTGTATCTGATTTCGTGATCTGGAATTCATGAGCGCAAGTGAAACGCCGACGCCCTCGAGCCGCGCCGCCAACGAGTTATTTCTTGCCTCGGATCTCAAAACAAATAGACGCGTGCACTGCGAGGCGCTATTTACTCGAGCACTTTGCCAATTCTTAAGTAGACGTATGTTACTAGATCTTGCAAGATTTTTGACAATTCAATTGTTATTATTTGCTTTTCTGCGTACTATAGATATGGTTGTTTACTGAAGAAAATCTTGAGTGTTGTTTATATTATTAATCTTTATTGACAGCCTCCTCCTCTTCTTATTATGTAAATGCAAAATAAACGAAAACTGGAAACTGGTGCAAAAAGACATAAATAAAGTAAGATTGCAATTAATATTTGTACTATAAAATTTAATCCTATAGTTATAAGATTTAATTGATAATATTATTTAAAAATAAATGGCGCTACACAAATAAAAAAGTTGAATTTAGGATTTGCTAATTTAATTCTTCCTTATTTATTACGTAATGAATTAATTACTACGTTGTTTAAGCTATTTTAAAGAGATAAAGAGATAAGAGATATGTTTATTTGACTTAACATATAATACAAAATAAATAGTATAAAATGAATATCGAATGCAAAATGATAAATATAATACTAGTAATAACATAAAATATAATATAATTTCCTATATATTTATATAATATATCGTCATTATGTAAAATAAGTAATACTCTTAAAAATATATCTATATAGGGACAGAGAGAAATTACATTTTATGCACATTTTCCATTCCCTCAACAATCAACATTTAGTGCCGTCAGCAAATGCCTTTAACCGATGGCCCTAGAAAATAGCCATCTGGATAATTTCCCAGCCATCAATTAACGAAAAAGCCTCTCCAAGCAAATACAGCCGCGGCCCCCTCACGATTCCTCGTCGTTCCACCCGAAACTGCGAAAATCGACGCAGAGATTGAGCCGTATCGAGCAGCGCTCTGCCTCCCCAAGCACCACCTACCAACCCCCGGAGCGCGCCCACGTTTCCTCGAGCGTCCGCAACCTCTTCTCAGGGTGTATAGGCCAGCCGCGTAAAAAGGGGCGTTAAGTCTCGACTCCTCGAAAATATATATACAACGGGGGCGGCGGCGGCTTCGGAAGAAAAACAAGCGCCCCGAGGGTCTCGTCCGATTTTCTCGCTGCTTACGTCGAGAGCGGTGGACCGCCCGAGCGGTCTGCAGTTACGCGCGGAAGCGGCCAAGACGGATGAAGCTTACCCCCGGGCTCGTTTATCGGGCCTAAAATAGAATTCGGACCTGTCGCTGAGTTTAAAGGGGTAGGCTCGAACGTTCGGGAAGGATCAATTTCATTTTCACTTATTGCGTTCTAAGCGATACGTGGATTTTCGGATTACACGCGATTGACTGGTTCGTTACATTACAAAAATATATACAGTAATGCCTGTCAACATTGGATTACACTTATAGTTACAAAGATGGCTTTTTTTCTATAAATTTTAAGTAAGCAAACAAAATACGTTCTTTAAATCTAAGATAATTTTCCACAAAACTTTGCTTAACACATTACACTCCCATTCGTGAATCTTCACCGTAATCGACGATAAACGATTCTCGAAACCCACATAAATTGGAAAGGATCCGCGAGGATCCTCGAAAACGAGCCTCGGAAGAACTAGGTAGTAAGGAAAAGCGGGGAAATACTTAGAGGTAATTGAATTCGCCTTGGCGGGGCTAATGGAAAGGACGGCCTGATGGATTCGGGGCGGAGTGTGGTGTTTAACATTATGAATCGCGTCCGCGCGCCGCCGCGAAATAACGTTCTTATATATAGCTAAGGAGACGCGCGGCGGCGCTTTCTTGAGAAAACCGTGCCGTGTAATTTTAACGGGTAATTCCAGTTAGAGCGCAGTTTCGCACCGCGGCCCGAACTTATGAAGGGACTCGCGCGCGAGTCGTAATGGATTTATAACCCCTTGGATGCCCGTTTTTATTGTGCGGTGCGTCCTCGATAATTACGTTCTCGTAGTGGAGCAATTTCGCGCATCAGCTACCTGCCTTGGGGGGCTGCGTTAAATTATCCAAATTACCGAGCTCTTCCGGATCGCGGGGAAATTGTTTGTGCGAAAGGCGCCAAGTGCTCATTTTATTCTTATGGATAACACTTTCAATTTTCGGA
Organism: Ormyrus nitidulus; assembly: GCA_900474335.1. Taxonomy (NCBI): domain Eukaryota; kingdom Metazoa; phylum Arthropoda; class Insecta; order Hymenoptera; family Ormyridae; genus Ormyrus; species Ormyrus nitidulus. The sequence continues at coordinate 14,939 of UCOL01001939.1, forward strand.
AAAGAAAGCCGTCTCTTCGATTCCTGTATTTGCGTAAGAAAGAAGCGGAATCATCCCCTATTAGCGAGATAACTCGAGTGCCTTGCTTTCCAATTGTCTCCGAGCCGAGGGAGAATTTTACGGCCTCGTCCGGGAAAAACTTTTCCCGGCCTCCTCCAACTTCCAACACCCGCGAGATTCAATTATTCGCACAGTCGAGCTTTTCTTCCGCGAGCGAATAAAATTTAAAACGTTCTCTCGTGTTTATCGAATTAATGGCGTGGCAGGCGGCGGCCCCGTTTTCCTCCGTGACGCGGCGCCGGCTTCTCTTTTTTTTTACAAAATTGTTTCTAAGATTAACGAGGGCAGGCAGGGAGGCATAATCGGAGGGATTAGTTGACGAGGCGAGGCTTTTGATGCGAGTTAATTAGGCGCCTGATGAGATTTCGGTGCGCGGAATTGGGTTCGCCTGGCAAAGCCATTTTTACGCAGCTTAGCTGAGTAATTCTCGTTAGGCGAACTACTGAATATTTAATCAAGCGGGACAATCGCCTTCTTATATATCGCTTCAAACTCGCTGTGTACGTTACACGTTAAATAATAGATTTTGAGCGTGTTACGTAAAGCTCGTGTTTACTTAATCAAAGCCTGGAAAGAGCAGTGGAGATTCTTGATTGAAATCAAGGCGAGACTTTTATTCAGATTTCTCATCTGATTTCCGTGTCATCAGATTTATTAAACAATAATTAACCGAAGGTTTTGACGGCAGCGAACGAATTCGACTATTACTAATTACCATGGTAAAATCTCGTCGAGCCGCGACGCGCGTCAATAATTCGAAATTCATTAATTTCCCGCAATACCAGCCCATCACAAATCTGCTTTATAATTCATCAGACAAAGTTGCGTCTTTGAACGCGACGCCAAAGCTGCATCGATAAACAGCTACTCGCGACGTATTGAAATGCCTGGCTTCAGCGGCGAAAGCTCGCGGAGCCCGGGAAATTTGCTATAAACCGGCTCGGCGCGCAAAACAGAGGAAAGAAAGAGGAAGTGCGCGGCGCGGCAGACAAATGGAGGTTCTCGCGCGCAACTTACTTTACCCTCGCTCCCCCCAACAGAAAAGGTAGACGCGTGCCGGGCCGTATAATAGCTATATTTCGGCGTCTGCTTTTACGAGGACCTAACCGTCGGCCGAGCGTCTACTTTGTATTCGGAGCGGCGCGCTGCACCTCGCGACGGGTTCATTCTGCCGCCGCTGCCGCTGGCAGTCGAGCAGTCCTTTTTTCCGAACCGTTTGCACGCGACTGCTCACTCCCCTTTCTTTTCCCGAGAGGTGGAGAGGTTTACGTAAGAGCTGCCCGACCTAGTCTTGCGACGGCGGCCGGGTCATCGAATCAAGGACCCGAAATCGGGTTACCACCCGACGCGGCGCTTCTTCCGCGGGCGGACGTATATTTGTCATTTCGTTTTGTTCGGAGAATCCAGATTTTTCGGGGTCTAACGCAGATTTTCCGGTTATTCTTCTTGCGGCAATATTTTCGCGACGCATTCCGCGAATTTTCAATTTTGATGCAGCGAAAATTTTTGGCCGCGTTCTGGAATATATGGTAACAAAATTGCGACGCGGTGACTATAATTATTAAATTTGACCATTCTTCGCATACTTCCTTGCTTCAAAGTAAAATATAATATAAAAATTTTAATATACCCAAATCTTTCAGCGAAAATTTCAATGGAAACTTTATCGATTCATCTTTATTGAATACACGGAGAAAAATTCTTAATTTTCTCACGAGACTGACATTGTTGGAAAAATTACAATAGTTTTTTTGTAAAATTTACCAAAACTATATTAAATTTTACAAGAAATTATTGCAAAATTTACTAGAACTATAGGAAATTTTATAAAAAAACTATTGTAATTTTTAGTAGAGAATTTTTCTCCGTGATAAAAATAATCGTGTACGGAATTGAAGTTTGGTATTAAATTGTTACCTCCATCATATTATGTGACTTCAGATTTTAACCCTGAATCAATAAGAAAGTGCATCGCATCGTTTCTCCCGGACTATACATTAGCCGCTCTCTTCGCGACAAACAGCACGTAATTATAACCGTAATTCAGAGGCCTGTCGCACTTAGAGGGAGACTCTTAGCGTGCCAAGTTTTGCCTGGACATACGTCCACGTCATCCTCTTATTCGGCGCGCGACCACATCGGCATAGACCTGCCGTTCGTCTCTTTTCCAAGACCTGTAAGATAATAAGAAATCCAATATTAGCCCGATGATTATTACAGTCGTAACATTAGTCGCACTGTAGTTACCCCGCTATTACGCGATATGCTTATCGATTAAAGAAAGTAGCCTCTTTGCAAAAAATGATCGCGACATGAATAAAAAAATTAAGTCTCTTTCACTCAAGATTGATGTGAAAAAATAATAAAAAGCCTCGCATTAAAGATCATAAATAGCGCGTCTGGTTGGTTTGAATTCGAAGGCGATCCTCGGCAAGTAGCGCGGAACAAAAACAAAGCCATGATCCAATCAGGCAGCAACTCCCTGCAGATATCTCATTTCCTGTACAAAAGCCCCATGAAAAAGTAATTTCAATCGACTTATTCGCGAAAAAAGGAGGAACGCTACATCCCTCTCTCTCTCTCTCGCACAATAATCCAAATCCGCATGAATTATGCCTAGGTGGAGGGGGTGGGGTGGGGAGGGGGTCGCTCCTATATACCCTTTTCGACATCACGCAACGAGGACTTGCCCATAAAATCGATATCCGGTGTGTATCCACGACGGCTGCGTGTTTCGCCCAGATATTTATAGCTCCCGTTCCAGTCACGAGCTGGTTCCATCTGCATCCACCCCCCTCCCCTCCCATCACCCTCTCATTACGCAGCCGTCGTCGCGCGGTTATCAAGAACCGGAATTCCCCGGATATTGCGTATTCGCAGCCACCCCGACCTTTTTCAAGGTGAGTGACAAATGCGTTCCGGGATCGCTGGAAGGCGACTAGCAAGTGCGTTCTGCCTCGGCGAATCGTCGAGGGGCTGAGCTCTCCTAAAAGCCTTTCAGGGGAAACTTAGTTTAAGGAGCATTATATTTTCTTATAAGTTTTTCGACAATAATGAGATGTACTTTGCTAAAAAAAAAAGCTTAAGGAGCTTTACTTTCGCGATGAATTACTGAATGTGAAAAATTCTACTTTATTGTTCGTGCGAAGTGACTATACAATGATAGAATATATCAAAATAATCAACTGCACCATAAAGCTTAATTGATTTGAACTAGTATTTTAAAAATTTGCTTCTAATGGCTCTTTTTAATTATCTTCTGTTTCTAATTACGATTCTATCTGGAGACAGAATCGTTTTAGATAAAGATAATTAAAGATAATTAAAGATCTGCACGAATCGAAAGATGAAAAGATTTTTTTTTTTTAACCACGCCCTTCCAACCTAATTTTTCTTCATTCAAACGATAAGCGAAGTATACGGTAAACAATCTCTTATTGCTTTTAGTAATAAAAGATAACTTATCTCGTATCGTATACTTTTAATTGAAAAAGAAAATTTGCGTGCTTTTTATTGTCGATAAGTTTTTTTGAACAATTATAGACTGATATTATAGACTTTATTTTCAATAGGTCCTGACTGTTCAACAAAATAATTCTATACTGGCTGTAAGTATTTTGATTAAAAAACATGTTAATGTTTGGAAATATTAGGTTGTAAAATTGCACATTAAATTGTTTATCAAATTACATATTATATGTGATTTGATAAAAAAACTCAAATACAAATCATATTTGTATTTTTATTTAGATTTACTATTTATTTCTCAAATTTTAAATTATAAAAAATATATATTTTTCTATACAAATAAATAGTAAAATTTATATTACATAAATTTTGTGAATTTTACTGTAAGATTTTTCTCAGCATAGGAGTTCAATTTTATTTACTCATTTTGCCCAAAAAGATCCTGGAGGATATCCTGAAATTTGCATAAAAGAAGAGGACGTGAACTATTCATATATTTAAAAGATCTTTATAAAAAAGTGAAAAAACGAAGTACGTAACGCATATTCCGCTTGTAAGAGATTAAAAAACTGTTTTAAATGCAAATACTAACCTTAACGAACGTTTGAAACGGCAAAGAAGACAACTGCGCATTTCGTTGACAGGGTAAATTTTCCTTCGGGGGGGGGGGGGGGGGGATTTCTAAATAACACACAACAGGCAGACAGTCCTCGCAATAAAAAGTTTCTCGCTGACCGGGCGCCGCTGTCCGAAGTGAGCGGCAAAGTAGTTTGTCTTCCGAAAATTCCACGCAGCCGTTTACGTTCCGAGCGTGAACGTGAGAAAAATCGTCTTACCTCGAGTCTTTCTTAAAGATTTTCTAACCGCGTGCCTTTCGTTAATTTTAAAGATTTCGAAGCTACATATCGTCTACTTTTTTGGGGGAGTGGAAAATCATTTTTCCGATAAAAATTAGAAAATTTCGAAATGGAATTGCGGCTAGCAGGAAAAAAAACGACATTTTTAACGGCTACTTGGAGCGAATTACGCTTTTGACGTAGTAAGCACAATACGTTGATGCGAAACATTGACACAATTTGAAATGCAAAGCCGGTACCGAAATTTTGCGCTTCCAGCTGCAAATAACAGAATATTCCCATTGTTGTAGCCCATAAGAAATTCACATTCTTAATCCAGCAGCGAAATTCCTTTCAACATTTCCCTCTAAATTCAAATGCAGCACAAGTGGATTTCATCCTAAGCCGCGTGGCAGGAGCTTGCTTCTGTGCCCCCGCTATATTTGTTCAGCTCTAGCATTATACTTCTAAAGTACACACGTAACTTATTACTCTCTCTCCCACTCTCCCACTCTGCCTCTTCGCTCACTCGCTGCGAATAAGAGTAATGCGAGATAAAAGGAGCCGAGGAGCTCCGAGAGAAGGCGAATCGGCGGAACGCTTGTTTGGACTGCGTTAAATAGTAAATGTATGCGATGTGTAAGACGAGTTTTTTTCGACGGGAGTATATCTGGGTCTGCCTGCTTCGTTGCCGCAGCAGCTATCAAAATGCATAGAAACGTCGAAGAGCGAGGAGAATAAAACTAAACCATCGAACGCAATAAAGGATTAGACGGAAGAGCTCGGCGAAAATAGCGATTGTTCTACAGTCTGGAAAATGTATTTCAATTTTTTCAAAGAAGTGAGGATTTTGAATATTCAGAAATTTACAAAAATTGAATTATAAAGTGCAAGGTCTTATTATTAAATGAGCTGAATAAAACGTCTGACATTTCATATTCCAATATTATTTTCTTGTACTATATTGGTATTTCAATATTGTTGAGGTTAAACTCTAAATAATGCTGTACATACAAATGCTTTTTTCATAACTCACTTCACTTTATTTGACTGACGGCGTTATCATTTTGTATTCTTACCTGAACCCCGGCGCCACTTCTTTCAGCGCCCTATACACATCGAGCAACGTACTACGCACAATTCATTTATGATAACTCCGCCGCAGTGGACGCTTACCGCGCAGCCCCGATTTATATTTCATTTGCATCAGCTATACACATTCCTTTTTTTTTGACGCGCGAGAAAGCCTCGGGAAGTAAAAACCGGTAGGTCGCCGTACGAGGCTGCGCCAACATCACGGCGCGAAAGTTCCTCGTTTTAGCGTTAGATCTGCTTTCGTTTCGCTAAGATTTATCCGACCGCTGAAATTCGCGCTTCCGCGTTTTATGATGCCACGTATGCCGGAGAGGATATGCAAACATGCATAAAGTGTCGGAGCTGGAGAGCAAATGCCGCCTCTCCGCCCATTAAAGCTCTTACATCTTTGGCTTTTTCAAAATGAAAGTTTTAATAATGAACAAGATTTAGTAATAATGAAATTTTACGCTCTCGTTTCGGCGTAACTGAAATAAAAACATTTTATACGGAACGATTCTCTAGAGGTACGTTAATGAAAAGGGCTAATAATATTGTTTGCAAGAAAGAAGAACCGAGTACTGTTAGGAGCAATGTTATATTGTCTTTATTAATTATTATAAAGTATATATGTTACAAATTTTTTCGTCATATTTAACATACAATTGCACTGAGAGAATTTTTCCTGATAATTTACAATTAAATTTACTTGAAAAATTACTTAATAAATTAGGTTTTGGTAACTATTGATAAGCACCCTCTAAACATTACGCTCGTCACAATAAAAAATTACAGAACTACTGTCACGGTAAAAATTCTAATCTAATTTTTATTCTATCTAATTCTATTTCTAATTTTATTCTAATTTAATTTTTTATTTTTTTTCTAAATTGTTAACTTGACAACAGAGTCCACAAAGAATCTGATTAAAATACAAATTTTATATAATAATAATATTGTGTTGTTCATTTTTATTTCTTACTTTGTATTCTTATTTTTTCATTTGTGTTATATTATTGATTGCGTGCCCGACGGAGGTCACACCTCGCATTCTTTTTTCTCCCAGACTGACTGTCTGGTTTTGTAACTGGGCCATTTTTGCCCGTTTCTACTAAATCTACTTTCAATTTTCAAGCACACAAGGTGAGCAGCGCTCTGAAGACAACTGACAAGACAACTAGCTCATCCGAGAAGGGTGAAATAAAACTCCCACAAAACAGCGTAACGATTTTAAATTCGCGACTTTGAATAAAAAGTATCGGCCCGGTACTTGAATCAGGACTACCTAACAGTACCGACTCGCCAGTCAGTCGCTCTATAGCAGGCAAGCCAAAACCGCCGCCGGATTATTTAGCTTCTACTCGCCTTCGTATAATTGGATTCCTTAGGTAGCTTCACTTGTACATTATACACAGTCTACCTTCCTAATACTGATCGGCTTGTAGGGGCGAGACTTTCCAGGAAATAATCTACCCCACTGCGGCCTCGTGCTTGAGTTCACGAATCTCAAAATGTCCCTTCCTGATGGTGCCGCTGCGTAAACGCGGCTCGACGCGTTGATTACGTTTTGTGCGCAAGCGCAATAATATTGTATGTTCAATACTGCAGATAACGTCCTAAATTTACAATTTTTTTTGACGATATGTAATATAAAACATTACGCATTTGCAACAATAGGCTTGTAAAAATTAGTTTTCATTTTTAAATAAATCATCTTAATTTGAAGAGATAATCTATTAAAAAATGTTATTTTTTGTAGAAATTTTTTTTACTTTTTTCCGACGGTACCGTTGGGAGCGGCAGTATTGGTAAGGTGGACAGTATTGTAGATATAGTCACCGTTCGTGATGATAATAAAGCCACGTTTTTTGCACGAAATAAAAAAACTAATGTTTCCCAGTACTAGGAACTAAAGCAGGATTATCTTTTAGTATGTTACCATCTCCTTTTATACATTTTGCAATATTTTTAAAAAATCCTTCCGTTGAGCTTGAAATATAAAACTTTACACAATAGTTAACGAGTCGCTTGAAAAGTCTCTTCAATTGAAGAAAAAGCAAAAAACTCGAGCCAATTAACAAGAATTTTTGCAAGTTCCCTTAACAACCTCCACACGCACGTCCATCGCGCGCGGCCTGCAGAATTTGCCTAGGCGAGCGAGGAAAAAAGAATAAGGACCTCCTCGCGCTCCTCCGCCAGCTGATCCCGGTCTTTTGCTTCTTTTTCACTTTGAAGCTGCCGCGCGCTGGGCGCATTGAAAATTTTTAAGTGGCTCTCCGCTCGCCCGCGGCAGACGCTCCTCTCTCCCGGCGCGGTGCATCGTTACCGAGAGGCGCGCCGCGAGAGTAGCTGCCGCTTTGCGAAATTTAAAACACTTTACTCGCGGGGGCGCATTGTTGCCCCGCGTCCAACTTCGGGCCCGGGCTAATCCAATTTTTTCTCCTCGCGCGAACGCTACGAGGCGTGCCCGGCATTCCCGAAGCCTCGCCGCTGCTCTCGCTTCTAATCCGACTTTCCGCCTCGCCTTTTCGCTGCGCTCCAGCTACGTGATTGCTCGGTAAAGTTTCCGCCGAACGAGGGAGAGTCTACGGGGCCGAGGCCGTTTTTTTCTCGGAAGCCCTCCCCGAAAATTCCCAGGCCTCTTTATGGTAATAAAGCCGGAAGCGGAGCGGGTTAGTGGTATTGCTTCGAGGTATTCGATTTATCGGGGGGATTTATTTTAATGTCGTACAATTCGGCAAGTAAACTCGACAGGAGAAGTAGCAGGTTTTCCTCTGCAAAGCTGTTTTTCGGTTTGAAATAACGTTTTTGAAAAACCATACTTTTTCTGAAATCCGTCGTCGCGTTAAAAACTAAGCTAATATTGAGAATGTAATATCTCGGCGGGAAGTGGGCGCAATGGAAAATTTTCAACAGCGAGTTTCGGAAAGTATGTTCCCGGCTATATAATGCAAAACCAAATCATTTATATGAGTTATTCAAGATTTTAGTACGCATAGCTTACAGAGCTCCCTTTGGCAAATTTTCAAGATATCGCTTGATATATACGAAAAAAATATCAAGGGGTTTTATGCAGCTTGTAATATGAATGCCGCTTTGGTATTAAAAGCCATTGTTTTAATTGAAAAATGTCCCTTTTCACAATTTGAATTGAATACAATCATTTATTTTCATTGCTTCCTTACGTAAATTATATCCCGTAATTAATTTTCAATCATAAATCGCGGCAATACCGTTCTTGAAATCCTCTCCATCCGCTTCTCCACGTAGGATGAAAAAAGGGGGCTGAAATAAAGCGCCTCGGCAATGGATTTTCCATTCTGGCGTTATGCAAAATTTTATTTTAGTTTGTCGTTGCGCGTGCGCCTCGGGCGAAAATCCACGACAGCTGGGCAAATTGAAAATATCGTTTTACACAGTTGCAATTGCTTTCGACTGCCTCCGGCTATGAAATTCGTCTCCTTTTTCGATATTGAGATCGAACGTTGTTGTAAAATTTATACGCTGTTCGTTAATTTTTTGCGTGACGTCAAGGAAGCGGCCGTGAGATGTCCGAGAATGTGTATGGTATATTATGGTCGCTACATTTTAAACCTTTTTTTGCAATTAATTAGTTTCTCTTCGTATCGTCGCTTTTTACTCATTTCATAGACAATTTGCTATTATTAATTTAGAAAATCGAAATAATTTTTCTATCCAAGTTAGATTGAAACAAACAATTATTAGAGACAAATGCTACTGAATTAATGAGATAGTCTATTATATTAAATTTTATTAGGACGTCTTATTAAAATAATAAAATATTTAATTAAATTAATTTCCTCATAATCATATAGTGTTAGTCTTTATTTTATTGGTGAAATTTGAGCTTTCACGTATTTATATTTTATTATTCGCGTAGTTTAATAAAATTATATTTATTTTTGTAGAATAATAATCTAATGTTTTCAAATAAAGGTACTTCTGTCTAAAATATCCAAGCCGAGTCTTTTAAGTCTCGAAAGTACACTTCAGGTAGCAGATTTCAAGAGGACAAACAACACCACAAAAAACTGTATTAGAAAAAAAAAGCTAAAACATTCTCCTTGCAGCAATCCTCGCGGGGAATAAAGAATCCTCGGCCGCGATCTGACCCGGTCGAAAAGGAAGCACACCGAGAGAGCTAGGAAAAAAGGGCATTCGTCCTCGTTTCCAACACCCTGGAAAAAAAGGCCTCTGAATGGGAGCGCGAGAAAACGAGACACGTATTAATACGCGCCGAACAGAGAAGCTGCCGCCGTCGCCGCCGCTGCGGATATTCGAGGCGCCGCAGGGGGACAGTCAGTGATACACGGGCCGTTATTCACTGGCTTTTTTCTCTCGTACTTCTGGCTTTTCACGCGCTTGCGTATCGATATTACACGCCCTTGCCGAAAAAAACGGGCCGAACGATAGATGAGCGATGCGCGCGTTTTCTGAAAAAAAGAAAGAAAGCGAGCCCTCGCTCTCTTTATCTGCCCCGCAGTTTTCTAGCCTCTGGGTATCTGCCGCGCGTACTTTGCTTAATGCAGACCAGCGCGGCGGGCTTCGCTTTTTCTCCGCTGAAAGTCGGGCGTGAAAAAAGAGAAATTGGGAATGCTTTTGTTCCAGATTTCGATCCCAGCAATGAGCGCCTGTTGGTGAAATACGGTTACGAAAAAAATCCTTTTTAAATGAGGCGCAATGGATGCGCTTTTTTGCCCTTTTGCTTTCCTATTATAATACGAATGAAAATTATCAGCGACATTCCAATGCTTTTCTTTTCGTTTTTGAATCTTTTCAATTCGAAACTCCCGGCTAAAGATAAAGCGTAGTATCGCGTTTCCAAACATGTCGTAAAAATTGGATTTCCAAATGGAAAAGTCAACTCGTATCCTTGCAGTAAAATTCTCGATCCCGCTGTAAATTTTTCTTATTCCTCAAACGATAGCCCAAAGCTCCGCTCTCGTACTTTACGCGTGAATTCTTTTTTTTTTTTTTTAAACAATTTACAGACCTCTCGAAATTGGAACCGTAGAGAAAAGTTAAATCGATCGGCAGGGGCGAGGCGAGGCTGACTTTGACGTAAAAATTTTCGATGAAAAATGGCCTTTGTCATTGCCGCTGTCTAGGTAATTATTGTTCGAAACTTTAAAGCCCGGAAAAGTTTGGATAAAATCGAATTACGCAAAACTCGCCGAGAGAGAGACGAGAAGTATACGAGAAGGATAAGAGCGAGGAAAAAGTTATGAAAGACAGCCTCGGGGGCTAAGTGGAAGAAAATGGTGTATAAGAAAATTATGCTTAAGAAGCATATCGCATGGTAGTTTCCGACGCTGCATCTGCCGTTCTCGAACTCTATTCAGTCCGGTTCGAGCTACAATGCGATACGTATATCTATACGGTTACCTCGCCTAGATTGCAGAATTGCGACGATCGCCTTCCGGCGCGTTTCAATATTATCAAAATGCGCAGATGTGTTCTCGTCCTGTTTTACGATGACAAACTTATCCAATCGGAAGCTGATGTAAAGGTCTTTAATTGCGTGTTCTTGGATAATCAAAGTACTTTATACTAATGACAGATAATGCATGTATATATTAAAAGTAATAAGATAGTAATGGTTCTTCAGTTTATAACATATTCAGATAATTCACTAATATTATTTTTTAAATTTCGTAGAATTACACATTGTAAATTGTTCATATTTATCTCTTAATTTACATGTGACAAATTATCTATTATTTATCAAAATAATCTTTTATGCTAATTAGATTCTTTATCCGTGAGTTTAATTTACTAAAAATTAAAATCACGGTTACATTCTGTTGCGTGCGTGTAAAGCGTAGAAAAGCGCAGATGTTTTTTAATATTAATATCATTTATATACTCTTGCATTATAATTTTTAACCTTTGTGTGGGTGGATAAAGTTTATTCCCAAGTGGAAATAATGTGTAAAATTTTTGATTCTATATAATTTATATAAAATTTCTATACAAAAATATAAAAAATATGAGCTCTTCTAATAGTCATCGATTGCTAGTTTTGTCATGAGAAATGTAAAAAGTTAGGATGCGCCTCCAAGCGCCGGTCGTGAAAAATAAAATTAATTCTGCTTGGTGGCGCATCCTAACCTTTGACACTTTAGACAAAATTAGCAACTGGTGACTATTATAGGAGCTCACATTTTTTATATTTTTGTACACAAATTTTGTACGAATTATGTAGAATCAAAATTTTACAAAATTTAAAAATAAAAGTATAAAATCTTGGTAAAAGTTATATAAATTACATTTACGTGGGCGCTCAAGGCATAAAAATCCATTTTACGCCCTTGTGTTTTGCAAAGGCGTAAGATTGCTTATTATTCCCTTACTAGGCAAAAATTCAATTTTACCTTGTTTTGTAGAAGGGCGTAAAATCGCATTTTATCCGCAAAACAGGGCGCAAAAACGAATTTAACGCACCCGTGTATCGAAACAATTTTTAGGATAAGATAACAAAAACTTTATTTTTACATAACTTCTCAACGTTGTCATTTGAAAAATTCGTACTTCTGCATGCGTGCATCGCGTAATTACCTAGAATTAATCTGTGGCTTTCATGTTTTAAAAAATTACAAAAATCTACTGAAGTCACTCTTTAAATTAAAAATATGTAAAGATTTAATATTAAAATGTAAATATATTTAAATTAAATTATTAGATTATTTTTAAAATATCAGTCAACTTTATTTAAATTAGTCAAATGTTTTATTTACAATTATTTGTTTTCAATAACATTATTTTTTTTTTAAATCCTGGTGCATGGTGTTTACTTTTTTGTAGTTGTACGTTTAATAGTATTTTTCGATACAAGAGTGAAAAAATGATTTTACCCTCGTGTTACCTTTTCACCCTTGCTTCACTCAGGTAAAAACAGCTGCTCGAGAATAAAATCACTTTCTCGCACTTTTATCGAAAACTACTATTTTAACTCACTAATTCTCAAGTTATATAGAATTTATAAACATGCTTATTATTTTTCTTGCTCTCTTAGGTAACTACTCTACCTTATCTAGACATGATAGTTCATGAAGCATTAAGAATGTATCCAGTTTTATCTTGGATTGATCGTTTACCAGAAAATGATTATAAATTTCCTGGAACAAATATAACTGTTAAGAAAGGAATACCTTTAATTTTACCAATGCGTGCTATGCATTTCAATCCAAAATATTTTTCAAATCCTGAAAAATTTGATCCCGACAGATTTTCAGATGAAAACAAAAGAAATATCACTCCATTTACATACTTTCCATTTGGCGAAGGACCGCGAAATTGTATAGGTAAGAGATTTTATACATATTATTATATATATAATTTAAAGAATTATTTGAAGTATGCAGTAAATGAAAAATAAAAGTTATATAAGATGTACAATTATTAACGTTATATTTTACTGCTATAAGTTATAACATATTTGCAAAGAAATTATCAAAATGTTACTGTCAATGCGTAATATTGCGCGCGTACAGATAACTATTGTAGATACAGTCAAAGGAAAAATGATAAATGCGGATGAATAAACAAGGAAACTTTAGTTTGCGCGACTCAATAAAACTGATAATGTGAATTGATAATTAATACACGTACATATAACTGTAGCACTGCATGTTCTAAAAAAACTTTAATATATGAAAAAGAATTTCTAAAGCTGCCTACTCCTAATCTTAAATAAAATACTTTTCTTATTTAAAGTTTATAAATGTTTGTACTTCAATACTCTCATTAGAGAAGGAATGTTTATTACGGATAAATCATAGTGTAAGTGCAATTATAGTTACCGTATACTCTCTATAAGTAGACAATTAATTACTAGGTTTTGTGTTATCGGGTTAAAAGTTGATACATGATTTATGATTTATTTAATAGATATAAGTATAAGTATTGAACATTATTTTTGGATACCGCTTGTAGAAAGCTTGATTTAGCGCATGTATTTTTATGTATATATTTTATCAATAGTATAACTTATTACAATAAATATTGGAAAGATAAATTATTTAAGAGGAAGCTAAGTGCCAATGAATCGGCAGTTTTTTCCTACTTGGCAGCGGTTTTCAAATGTGAAGACGATCAAATAGTTAATTTACTCGATTAATAATAATAATACTAATTTGAATAAAATTATTTTAGTTGACGCCTGCTGAAACAGTATTGATTATTTAGATAACGATTTATTTTCTGCGTTTCTAATAACCTTTAAATTTTTAACCTGTAGATACTAGTCCCAGTTAAAAAAAAATCAGTCAGATTCAGTTTGATTCCACGTGGATTCAGTCTGATTTCACGTGGATTCAGACTGAATCTACATGGAATCCATGTGGAATCAGGCTGAATCCGACTGATTTTTTCACCTGGGGTGTGGTCCTGTACAGGTTAAATTATAGATTATTTTTAATTACGATTTTTAACCACGAACATCAAAGTAATGATCATTTTGATTATATGCATAGTTAAAAAAATTTTATTTAATATATATAGTTTTTAATACTTGACGCACATTTAATTAATTACATATAATTTTGCAGGTGGCAGATTAGGACTCATACAAGTTAAGCTTGCCATAATTAATGTTATTTCTAAATATGAAATAACTCCTTGTAAGCAAACGCCGATTCCAATGAAGCTTGATCGTCTTAATGTCTTAACTCATGCAGCTGGCGGATTGTACCTGAATTTCAGGAAGCTTACTAATTAAATCTGTATAAAGTTGAAGTTGTTATTTCTATCTCACATTTAATTAGTGAATCAAATCATTTCTACATTTTTTCACTAGTATTTTTAATTGCTGCATTGTACTAAGGCTAGGATTAAACCAAAATCAAATAATTTTAAAGCTTTAAAACTTTTATTATAATGATGAAGTTGTGACGTTACCTTAGGCGCAGTCAAAGGTCAACAAATGCTCAGGCTTAGCACTTTATTGCTTTTCTATAAGAATTTCGGCCGAGAAGGACTCATGTAAGATCTCGCGCGGCATAAGCTAGTCTTTTTAGTTTAGCAAAAGAAAATCTGCATTGCCTTTTAAGTCTAGATTAGATAGATCTTTTGAAAATTCATTTGATTCTCCTATCACGACATAGATATTCTCAAGCATGTAACAGTTTTTTAAGGAAAAATTCTTAATTTCCCGACACGATCACTTTAACAGTGAGCGAGACCTTGAAGAGTTTCAAAACTGTACATTTTCTAAGATTTTCAATCACTTATCAAATATCGAATTTTACAATTAAAATTATAATATAATTATTCGCATTAATTCTAAATATAATTTAATTTTAATAATTTAAAAGCTAAACCTTTTGATAATACAATAATAAAATAATTTAAGAAATTTAATTAAATATAATAATTTAATTTATAACTTTGTGTAGATCGTTTACGTCACGTTTAAGTCACTTGATCGAATTCTTATCGACAGTTTAGTTAAGGGAAGAAGCCTGAGTTAAAACCTAAAAAAAGATAATAATTGTTAATTAGAAAAACTAAAATGTAAAATAAATACATTATATTTAAAAAAAAATTTAATAAAAGTATATACTTTTACCTGTTCCGGAACTCCAAATTATTGAAACTTCTTTCGAAGACTGATTTTCAGAAGCAAAAGTCACTTGCCGCAGAATAATTTTCAATCCGTATACTTAATTTGATTGCAAAAAATGGGCAACGCGTTTCTTACGGCACAAAGTATGGTTAATTTTTTGTCAGCTCTATCTATTTTCTTCTGCAAAACAGATGAAAAAACAAAGAAAATAAGGTTTCACACGCTCCAATCAATTGAGAAGGACGCTCTAGAGAATTTTTTGAAAATTGCTGAAAAAACGACTTTTTTATGACTGAAAAATTCTCCGCAATTTAGTACATCTAGAGGACTATAAATTTGGCTTGAAGCTATTTTTATAACGTACTTTCAGAAAAAAAATTTTAAAATTGGTGGTTTACAAGGATTTGCTGATTTTCACTGATTTGACTCATATGGGAATATCCTCACAACTTTTGATATTACGAAAAAA
>UCOL01001940.1:0-30508 GCA_900474335.1 Ormyrus nitidulus
AATCTTCAAATAGTTTTTGATGATGTCTTGCGAGTGCCCACACAGATTGTCTGATTAATTGTTAAAGAGCGTGCGACTGGAGTCGCGAGGTGGCGTATACTACGCTTTTCACCTGTAAAGTCAAGTAGTTATTTCTACTTTTCTTTACCCTGCGTCGCTAAAATCCACTTCAAGTGATTGGTTCTATACTGACTCAGTGGGGGCGCATTATAGGGAGTTTTACGCGGCTGGCAAGTAATAATTTGTAAACTTTAGCTGTTTGCTCTTTTTTTCGACAAAAATGCGAAGAAGTAGCCATTTTTAATGCAATTTTTATTTAAGCGCATTAAATTCACGCGCAAAGTATTCAACTTTTTGCCAATCAGTATATTCAATTTCTTTATTTATATTCGTTTCTCCGCCCGTTATTTTCATAATAAATTGGATCATAATACGATCAAACCAGTTATATTGGGGATAACATAGTGCGCCGGCAAACACACTAGTGATAGTCGGTCGCCACGGAGTTTTAGCTAAAAATTTACGTACATAAACATTTGTTTCAGGTGTATCTTTACCTTTTTTCCTGGCCGTTAGATTAACGCCAAAAAATGCACTTGGCATGGAATTCAACTCTTTTTGGTGATTTTGCGCAAAATTTAATACGGCAGGATTAAAATGACCATAACGTATTGAGGCTCCAACTAATACTTTTTGGTAAACAGAAAGATTAAAATTTTTATCCATATTTAAATCTCTGACATCACATTGTTTACCCTCTTTACGTAAATATTCAGTAATTTTAAGTATTATCTTTTTAGTCTGTCCATTTTCACCAGAATAAAGTAGCAAATAGCTCATGAGTTACCTATAAAATTATATAAAGAATTATTCCCGCCAAAAGGTTGGTGTGAAAAGAACCAGTAAGGTGAAAACTTCCAATCGGCCAAATAACATAGTAACGATTAGGATCCATTTTCCCGTTGGATTCATGGTGGTAAAATTTTCAGCTACCGAGCCTAATCCTGACCCTAAATTATTGAGTGTTGCTGCAATTGAGGCAAAAGCAGAAAACTCATCTACACCGGTAGCGATTAACAATAATAAACTGATAAGAAAAACTAAAGCATAAGCAGAAAAGAAACCCCAAACGGCTTCAATAATACGTTCAGGTAATGCTCTAGCGCCTAATTTTATCGTGTAAACAGCATTTGGATGTACCAAACGTTTTAACTCGCGAGAACCCTGCAAGAATAATAACAAAATTCGAATAACTTTTAATCCACCTCCAGTTGAGCCTGCACATCCGCCGACAAAAGCTGCACAAAGTAATAATATTGGTAGGAAAAGTGGCCAATTTGCAAACCCATCGGTACTAAAACCGGCTGTTGTTGCCACAGAGACAACCTGAAAAAAGGCTTGATCAAATGTTTGAAAAAGTGAGTCGTAAACTGAGTGATATAGAAGTACTAACGTACAAATGACGATCAATACTAACTGAAAACCGATAAATACTCTAAATTCGGGATCACGCCAGTAAATTGTCAAACTACGACCGGATAAAACGGCAAAATGAAGACCAAAGTTACAGCCAGAAATCAGCAAAAAAATAGCAATAATGGTGTTGATAGCAGGGCTATTAAAGTAGCCAATACTTTGGTCATGAGTAGAAAATCCACCAATAGCAACAGTAGAAAAACTATGGGAGATAGCATCAAAGACGTCCATGCCAGCTCCCCATAATGCGATCGCGCATACTATAGTGAGTAAAACATAGATTAACCAAAGTGTTTTTGCCGTTTCCGCAATCCTTGGACGCATTTTATTATCTTTAAGTGGGCCAGGCATTTCTGCCCGATAAAGCTGCATTCCCCCTACGCCTAATAAAGGTAATATGGCTACCGCTAAAACAATGATCCCCATACCACCTAGCCACTGTAGCATCTGTCGATAAAAAAGTATTGCTTTAGGTAAAGCATCTAACCCGACCAATGTGGTTGCTCCAGTTGTTGTTAAACCGGAAAATGACTCAAAAAAAGCATCAGTAACCGAAAGATGAGGCCGATCAGCAAAGATAAAAGGTAATGCCCCAACACTACCTAACACGGTCCAAAAAAGGGCAACGATCAGAAAACCTTCTTTAGGTTTTAGATCATGTCGATTATTTCGGTTTGGAATCCATAGGAGCAAACCGATAATTAACGCCGCGACAAAGGTCTGGCTAAAAGCACGCCCTGCTCCATCTCGATAAATCAATGCCACTATGCCTGGAATAATCATAGTGACAGAAAATAAGATAACAAGTAGCCCAACAATTCGGGTTATTGCTCGAAAATGCATGAATGGTTCCTTGAAAATCAAGTTATAACATTAAGATTTAGGGATTAAATTTAACGCGCCTCTACTCAAATTACGTAATTTATCAGCAAACTTTTGTTCAGCATTGGCAGGAAGGGAAATTTCTAATATCACATTTTCACTATATTCCCGCACAAGGATCTGCCCTGCTGATTGTTGTATTAGTTGCTCAACCATTTTTATATGCGCATATTCACAATATATTAAATAATATTTTTGTAGTACTTTTTGCTGCGTGTTTAAAAGACTCAATGCTTGTTGAACACTATTACCATAAGCTCTAACCAATCCCCCAGTTCCCAATTTGATACCACCAAAATAACGAACCACAACCACGCTAATTTCACCAATATGGCTAGCTAATAACTGGGTGATCATCGGCTTACCTGCTGTTCCTGTTGGCTCGCCATCATCAGAAAAACCTAACTGTTGACAATCATCAGGTCTACCTGCGACATAAGCCCAACAATGATGTCGGGCATCCGGGTATTTATGCTTGATAGTTTGGATAAAATTTTTCGCTTCAACAACACCATCAGTATGTTCCAAATAAGTAATAAAACGGCTTTTTTTAATCTCTTCGGTAACCACAACCGATTCTGCAGGTATCAAATAGGCATTCATTATTTTAAATGTAAATTACGCGTCATATTTTCAACTTTATTTTCATATATGATGATATTATCTTCGATACGAATACCACCATTTGGCATAAGGGACGCAATTTTATGCCAGTTAAAAAATTTACTAAACGATCCTTCGCGCCAAGGAGCCAATAATGTCTCTATGAAGTAGAGACCAGGTTCAATAGTTAATACCATACCAGGTTGCAAGATCCGTGTGCAACGTAAGAAAGGATAACAGTCTGGTGCAGCCAAAACAGCTCCTGTTTCATCCTGCATAAATCCACCAACATCATGAACTTGTAATCCCAAAAGATGACCTAAGCCATGGGGAAAAAAGGGGGTTGTAAGCCCCTCTTTTATCATTGCCTCTTCACTGATATTGCAAATAATGCCATGATCTAGCAGTAAAGATGCAATATGTTGATGCATCCGATAATGATATTCAGTATAGCGAATACCCGATTTAATTGTATCGATCAATATCTGTTGTTTACTATCCAGGTCGTTAATCAAATTAGCAAATTCATTATTATTTTTGCCCGCATATGTACGCGTAATATCTGCGGCATAACCATGGTATTCAGAACCCGCATCAATTAAAAAACTATACATTTTTTTGGGTGGTTGATATTTCAATTTAGTGTAGTGGAGTACTGAACAATTTTCATTGAGAGCAATGATATTACTGTATGGAACGTCGATATCTCGCTGACCCGTTGCCTGCAAGTAACTAATATTAATATCAAATTCACTCGCTCCTTGATAAAAAGCCTCGCGCGCAGCATGATGACCCGCTATTGCCATTTTCTGCGCTTGCTGTAAGCAACTTA
Source organism: Ormyrus nitidulus (assembly GCA_900474335.1). Lineage (NCBI taxonomy): Eukaryota > Metazoa > Arthropoda > Insecta > Hymenoptera > Ormyridae > Ormyrus > Ormyrus nitidulus. Next base: position 3,794 of record UCOL01001940.1, read on the forward strand.
TTTCATAGTTTGTCTTATAAGCACGATGGTAATGAAAATAATCTAACACCGATTTATGATTAATATTAACCGCTGAAATACCTAATTCCTTAGCTTGAACAATAGATTCACCAATATAACCAATATGCTTTTTATCTAATTATAACAATCTTTGTTTAATATCATTAGCCTGTTTTAAATGAAACAACTCAAACTCTTTTACCCAAAAGCTGTCCGGTAAGGGGTCAATACTATGCCAATAATCAATTGGCGAATAAAACCATAATTTAGGCTTGCTCACTCCATCAACTAATAACCAACAATGGGCAACTTGAGTAATAGGTAACCAAGCCTTGAAATGTGGATTAGCTCTAAATGGATAATGATAATCATCAAGAAAAACGCCTTGTGGCTCTCCAGAATGGATAAGTAAGGCATTCAATTTATTATTTTTCAATGCATTCTGTGTACGTTGCTGTAATATTTTAATATGTTCTTGATATTGACTAGCAAGATTTTCCATTTTTAGTTCACCTGTTTTTTTATCTCTAATATCCAGCAAAATACCACATTAAATATTATCATTAATTTAATGAATGCGTTTTCCCAATTAAAGTGTCTTCTTTTTATTAATAAAAACAAATAAGTAACTATTAGCGCGGTTTTCAATAACCCAGATAATTTGTTGTGATCAAGTTAGCATATTTTTTATACTTAATTTGCATTTTATTAACAATAAAATCACACTGCTAACACCTGGTCGTACCAGACGGAAATCATAGGAGAACAGTATGCTCTATCAAAGTAATACTATTCAGGTTGATTGGATAAAACCCGGTATCGCAAAACTGATTTTTAACTCACCCAATGCCATTAATAAATTTGATATAGAAACCATTAACTCGTTAAATCAAGCCATTGATTCTCTGGAAAACAAAAATACCTTGAGCCAATTAAAAGGGCTTATTCTGATTTCACAAAAATCCACTTTTATTGTTGGGGCAGATATTAAACAATTTCTATCACTATTTAATGCACCAAAGTCACAACTTCAGCAATGGCTTAATTTTGCTAACAGTATCTTTAATCGTATCGAAGATCTACCCATTCCAACAGTAACCGCTATTAATGGTTATGCTTTAGGTGGAGGCTGTGAATGCGCATTAGCAACCGATTACCGTATCGCTGCACCCGATCTTAGAATTGGTTTACCGGAGGTTAAACTGGGGATTATGCCTGGATTTGGCGGTTCAGTACGCCTACCACGTTTAATCGGTTTAGATAACGCCCTACAGATGATTACTACAGGAAAAGATATTGATGCCACAACTGCTTTAAAAAATGGCCTGATTAACGCCATTGTCGCCAAAGAACAGTTACTAAATTCAGCACTCTTACTACTAGAAAACGCCATTGCAAACAAATTAGATTGGCAGCAAGTACGTCAACTAAAAATCCAACCGTTAAAACTGAATAAAATAGAACAAACGATGAGTTTTAATGTCGCAAAAGGTTTGGTCAAGAAAGCGGCAGGTTCACATTATCCTGCACCATTGACCGCGTTAAAAACCATCGAAAAAGCGGCCAATTATGGGCGTAAAGAAGCGTTATTATTTGAAACTGAAGCCTTCATTCCATTGACGCAAACGTCTGTAGCTCATGCCTTAATTAGCGTTTTCCTCAATGATCAATATGTTAAAAATTTAACTAAACAGAGAAGCCAATCAATCGAAGCTCCTATAAAAACCGCTGTGATTGGCGCTGGCATCATGGGCGGCGGCATCGCTTATCAATCAGCACGTAAGGGTGTGCCTATTATAATGAAAGATATTAGTGAAAAATCTCTTCAATTAGGTATGAATGAAGCCGCTCAATTACTAAATAAACAGTTTGAACGTAAGCAAATATCAGCGTTGGAGATGGCGAAGATATTATCTTCAATTACTCCAACGCTCAATTACGCCGGAATTGAAAATGCGCAAATTATTGTCGAAGCGGTGGTTGAAGATCCAAAGGTTAAAGCAATAGTTTTAGCGGAAACAGAAAAATTATTGAATGAACATGCCATACTAGCCTCAAATACTTCAACCATCCCCATCACAAAATTAGCCAATGTTTTGCAGCGGCCGGAAAATTTCTGTGGTATGCATTTTTTTAATCCAGTTCATCGCATGCCATTGGTGGAAATTATCAAGGGCGAAAAAACTAGCGAGAAAACTATCGATACGATAACCGCCTATGCCAATAAAATGGGTAAAACGGCTATCGTTGTCAATGATTGTCCAGGTTTTTTTGTTAATCGAGTGCTGTTCCCTTATTTGTCTGGCTTTAATTTACTATTACAAGATGGCGCTGATTTTTATCAAATTGATAAGATCATGGAAAGTCAATTTGGCTGGCCGATGGGGCCTGCTTATTTAATAGATGTTATTGGTATTGATACCGTACAACATGCTCAACAAGTCATGGCAGACAGTTTTCCAGCCCGACTGACAAAAAATGAGCAAGATGCTATAGCCGTTCTATTCAATCATCAACGTTATGGCCAGAAAAATGGCGTTGGCTTTTATCAATACGTTACCAATAAAAAAGGAAAAATAGAGAAACAACGCGATCCTATAATTAACGACTTATTAGGCAAATTTGGCGCTAGCAACAAACAGTTCACCGAGCAAGACATTATCATACGTATGATGATACCGATGATCAATGAAGTGGTTCGTTGCTTAGATGAACATATTATCGCCAGTCCTGCTGAAGCCGACATTGCTCTGGTATACGGCTTAGGTTTTCCACCATTCAGAGGCGGTGCTATTTGCTATCTTGATAGTCTCGGTCTCGAAAATTATATCGCACTGGCTGAAAAATATGCCTCTTTAGGCCCTTTATATGCCATTCCTGCCAGTTTAAAAACCAAAGCAGAAAAACAAGCGAGTTATTATCCTACACCAGAAAAAATCACCTTTAACAGCAAATAATAGGCTTAAGGTCGTGATCATGGAAAATATTGTAATTATTGATAGTATACGCACACCAATGGGACGTTCCAAAGGTGGCGCTTTTCGCCAGGTCAGAGCAGAAGAGCTATCTGCCCATTTAATGACACAATTATTAAGCCGTAATCCGGCCCTGAATAACAATAAAAATGATATTGACGATATTATCTGGGGATGTGTACAACAAACTTTAGAGCAAGGATTTAATATTGCTCGCAATGCGGCGCTATTAACAGATATTCCCCATACGGTACCTGCAGTAACGGTTAATCGACTGTGCGGTTCCTCCATGCAAGCATTACATGATGCCGCTCGCTTTATTATGTCAGGTGATGTAAATGTTGTGCTTGTTGGTGGTGTTGAACATATGGGACATGTTCCAATGACGCATGGTATCGATCTCAATAGTAAAATTGCTGTTCATGTTTCTACCGCTTCGGCTTCAATGGGATTAACCGCTGAGATGCTCACCAGACAGTACCAAATCAGTCGTGTTGAACAAGATGAATTTGCATTACGTTCTCACCAAAGGGCGGCTGAAGCAACTAAACAGGGATGGTTTAATGATGAAATCGTAGCAACTGTGGGCCATGATATTGACGGTAACCTAGTTGCTATCAAACAAGATGAAGTCATTCGATTTGATGCAAATTTAGCCAGTCTAGCCACTTTATCGCCGGTCTTTGATCCTGTTTGCGGCTCAATCACAGCAGGAAATTCCTCAGCATTGTCAGATGGAGCATCATCCATACTCGTTACCAGTGAAAAATATGCTAAAACACGAGAACTAAGAATAAGAGCTAAAATTCGATCCATGTCCGTTATTGGTTGCGATCCCGCCATTATGGGATATGGACCTGTCCCGGCAACTACAATGGCATTAAAACGTGCTAAGTTAACGCTGCAAGATATAGATGTTTTTGAAATTAACGAAGCTTTTGCTGCCCAAGCTCTAGCCTGTTTAAAAGATTTACACCTTATTGATAAGATAGACGAAAAAGTTAACCTGCATGGTGGAGCAATTGCCTTAGGTCACCCTTTAGGATGTTCGGGTGCGCGGATCATTACTTCTTTACTAAATGTTATGGAAAGGAAAGATGCTCAGTTTGGCTTAGCCACCATGTGTATTGGTTTTGGGCAAGGCATTGCTACTCTTATTGAGCGGATTAAATAACTGGTCTACGCTTTATTGTATGTTGTTGCTATTTTACCGCCCAGAAGGGCGGTTTTTTTGTTTTGTGATCTCATTTAAATAAATTCGAACGCATCACCATAAAGATATTCAGGGCTAACGTCTCTTTCACTACAAAAACGTTCCCTCGCGATTTTTGCCATTTCAAAACGCCCAGCAATGTAAATTTCATAGTTTGTAAGAGAACCAAAGTCATCGAGCACAGCACTCAAAACCGTACCTGTTCGTCCTCGCCAATCAGATTCAGGTTGTTCAACAACAGGAATAATCTTTATGTTGCGATATTGCTCTGAAAGCGACTGCAATTCACCTAAATCATATAGGTGTTCTAATCTTCGTCCGCCCCAATAAAAGGTAATATCTCTGTCAGGATTTTCTTCTAATGCAGCATATAAAATTGCGCGGGTATAAGAAAATCCTGTTCCCCCGGCAATAAGGATTATTGGTTTTTTACTTCCCTCACGAAACCAAGCTTTACCATGAGGAATATCAATATTAATACTATTTTGCGCAAATATACGTTCCATTACCGCCATGGCATAAAGATTAAACTCTGACGCACCAATATGGAGCTCAATGAGTTTTTTTTCTGAAGGAATTGAAGCCAAAGAAAATGGGCGTTTATCACGCTCATCCATAATGACCATTAGATATTGACCGGCACGAAAGGAAAATTGACCTTCCGGTAATAAGCGAACGCGATAGACCGTATCAGTGATAGATTCAATAGAAACCACCTTACAACTTAATGTCGTCATTCACATCCTCTCATAATTTTAAAATATCCAATTCATGCCAAATTTCATCTATCCGTTTTTTTATTTTTTCTGTCATAACTATTGGACGACCCCACTCTCTTTGTGTTTCACCCGGCCATTTATTGGTTGCATCAAGACCCATTTTTGAACCTAAACCTGAAATAGGTGACGCAAAATCAAGATAATCGATCGGGGTATTTTCCATCATAACGGTATCACGTGCAGGATCCATCCTGGTTGTGATTGCCCAAATAACATCATTCCAGTCACGAGCATTAATATCTTCATCACAGACAATAACAAATTTTGTATACATAAATTGCCGTAAATAAGACCAAACTCCCATCATAATGCGCTTAGCATGCCCAGCATATTGTTTCTTGATAGTCACTACGGCAAGTCGATAAGAGCAACCCTCCGGGGGTAAATAAAAGTCAACAATTTCTGGGAACTGTTTTTGTAATATAGGGACTAAAACCTCATTTAACGCAGCACCTAAAATGGCAGGTTCATCAGGAGGACGACCGGTATAGGTTGAATGATAAATAGCATCACTACGTTGAGTTATATGAGTGACGGTAAAGACTGGAAATTTATCTACTTCATTATAATAGCCAGTATGATCTCCGTAAGGCCCTTCAGGTGCAAATTCTTCAGGATCATATAACCTTCTAGAATAATTTCTGCCCCTGCCGGCACTTCAAGCTCATTAGAAATACATTTTACCACTGATGAACGATGTCCGCGTAATAATCCAGCAAATGCATATTCGGAAAGTGTATCTGGAATAGGTGTCACCGCGGCTAGAATTGTGGCAGGATCAGCCCCTAAAGCCACCGCTACCGGAAAAGGTGTAGCTGGATATTTATCACACCACTCTTGAAAATCCAATGCTCCACCCCGATGAGATAACCAACGCATAATCAGCTTATTTTTAGTTAATAGTTGCTGTCGATAAATACCTAAATTTTGCCGCGCCTTAAAAGGTCCCTGAGTAACCGTTAATCCCCATGTAATTAATGGTGCAACATCTTCTGGCCAACAATGCATTATAGGTAGACGAAACAGATCAACATCTTCCCCTTGCCAAATCTGTTCTTGGCAGGCGGCCGACTTGAGTCTTTTAGTTGGCATATTAAGGATCTGTTTAAATTTTGGTAGTTTATTAATTAAATCAGTGAATCCTTTCGGGGGATCCGGCTCCTTAAGAAAAGCCAATAATTTGCCAACTTCATGCAATGCTTGGACATTTTCTTGTCCCATGCCCATCGCAACGCGTTCAACGGTACCAAACAAATTGCACAGCACTGGCATACTAAAACCCTTAGGGTTTTCAAATAATAGTGCCGGCCCGCCCGCTCGCAGAGTTCTATCCGCTATTTCTGTCATTTCTAAATAAGGATCGACTTCACGGCTGATTCGCTTCAGCTCTTTTTTTTGTTCTAATAATGATATGAAATCTTTGAGATCACGGTATTTCATTATATATTTTCTACTTTTTAATTTGTTGGAACTTCATTATAAATTGTTCTATGCAGGTTACCAATAAAGGTTCAATTCGTTAAGATTAGTGAGTCTTTTCTGTAAACCTAGACACAGCGATAAGGAACCCATTTTTTTAATATTTTTGTATCATATTGTTCTGGAAAATGTTGGTTGTACTGAAAAATCTTAAATCCTTCATTTTTGCCACTAAAATAATGTAGTTCCTTATCTTTAATCTGTAAGCCACTGCCTTCACGTAAAGCTATAACAATCTCATCGGGATTAATGACACAGAACTCAGCAATACGATCATCTCGAGTTTCTCCCATATGTCCACTAATACGTGTATCAATATAATGCGGATTAATTTGTATTGGGAATAGCCCCAACGAGGGCATTACAACCGCATTAGAAACCGGCATATCATTGGTTGTTCTTATACTGGGCGTAGCGACATTACAGCCAGCACTCCAGCCAATATAGGGAATATTGCGTTCAAAAACAGCACGTTGTATAGCCACAATCAGTCCATTTTCATGCAGGCATTTATTCAACCACCAGGTATTGCCACCACTAACTAAAATGCATTCTGCTGATTCAATCGCTTTTACTGGCGACGCAAAATGTGCAATCGAAACCACTTCGATACCTAATGATTGACTAAGCTCCAATGCACGTTGATCATGATCACCGCGTAAAACAGCATAGGGGACTAATACTGCTTTGCGGATCTGTCGGCGTTGAAACATCTCTTGTAATCGTGTCGTAGCATAATTTAGCCATTGAGAACTGGTGGTTAGTCGACCATTACTGAGAAGAAATATATCCATCTATCCTTACCTTGTATTTTAATCATCATGTAAAACTATGTTACCCAAATTACAGAGAATTAACGCTGTTAGTTTTTACTACATAATAAGTTATAATTTGATATAGTAATAAAGTGTAATTTTATTTTTGAGCCATCACATGGAAAATTGGTATCTTATTTACTGTAAGCGTGGGCAAATAGAGCGAGCAATAAAAAATCTAAAAAGACAGCATGTTATCTGCTTAACGCCAGAAGCTCAAATAGAAAAAATGGTGCGCGGCAAGCGCATCACCGTCACAGAAGCATTATTTCCCAACTATCTTTTCGTAAAATTTGATCCTGAAGAGATCCATACCACAACGATACGCTCAACCAGAGGTGTTAGCCATTTTATTCGATTTGGTCTCTATCCTGTGATCGTACCAGATAATATTATTGATGAGTTCAAGTCCGCTTCTAAACCAGAAATTGTCGCAGCAAAGACACCGGTTTCAGGTGATACTGTTATTATTACTGAAGGTATTTTTGAAGGCCTAAAAGCAATTTTCTCCGAACCTGACGGTGAAAATCGTTCAGTTATTCTACTTAATATTCTCAACCAAAATATAGCTAAGCTAATAGATAATAGATAATAAACAATTTAAGAAAAGTAATTAATTGTGATTAAGAAAATAGCATTTTATTCTATATTTTGATCGTAATTTTTATCATCAACCGTCTTGCGTCCCTTACCAACATAGAATCGTGATAACAACAAACCCAATTCAAATAATAAATACATTGGTACCGCCAATAGTGTCTGAGAAAACACATCTGGTGGAGTCAAAAACATACCTACAATAAAAGCACCGACAATAATATAAGGGCGCTTACGTTTTAAGGAATCTGGGGTTGTAACACCTGTCCAACAAAGTAGAATAATGGCAACAGGAACTTCAAAGGCCGCACCAAATGCCATGAAAAGTGTCATGACAAAGCTGAGATATTTGCTGATATCAGGAATGAAATTAACACTTTCTGGTGTAGTTTTTACAAAAAAACCAAATGCTAAAGGAAAAACAACAAAATAGGCAAAAAGCATCCCTAAGTAAAAGAGTACACTACTGGAAACCAGTAAAGGTAACATTAAGCGCCGCTCGTGCTTATAAAGTGCTGGCGCGATAAAAGCCCATAACTGATATAAGATAACTGGAATAGAAATAAATACTGCCACCATAAACGTAAGTTTAATCGGAGTAAAAAAAGTTGATGCCACATCGGTTGCACTCATGCGAGAACCAACCGGCAGCTGCTCAATCAACGGTGCCGCAACCAAATGATAAATATCATTGGAAAAATAGACTAGGGCAAGAAAAACCACTGCAACAGTAAATAAGCTATAAAGAATACGTCTACGTAATTCAATTAAATGGCTAATAAGTGGTTGTGGATCATCAATAGACATAGACTAATTTTCACCGTTAGTTTGATCAGAATGCTTTTTTACTTTCTCGGCAGGGGATTGCGGTGCTTTTTTATTTTTAGTAGGACGACCTGACTCGGTTACCAACTGCTCAGTCTGTGCTGGTTTGTGCTGTTTATGGGCGGTTATAGGTATTTCTTCATCTATTTTAGCTGTGCTATTTTCAGCCAGATCACTGGTAAATGCTTTTACTTTTGCCAATTCTTCTTCGATACGACTGTTCGATGATTGATAATTTTTCTTTAGTAACTCGGTCGATTCGCGCAATTCTTCCATTGATTGCTTAAGTTCCGGCGAAAGGGTTTGTAATTGTGCTTTTTCTTCTGCCTTCTTCAATGTTTCCTGCAATTCTTGCAATTTTAATTCTTGTGACAGCTCATGTTGAACGTTAGCTGCCAATGAGCGCAATGCACGTATCCAACCAGCAACCGTTTTAACGGCTATTGGCAAACGCTCTGGACCAAGAACTACCAGGCCAATAATCATAACCAATAGCAGTTCACTAAAACCAATATCAAGCACGCTTCATACCTACTGTTTATTTTTTTTATTTTCAGCCGTTTCTTTTGTCTGACTTATGGTTGTTTTCTCAGTAAGATTTTTCGCTTCAAAGTCAGCATCAGCCTGTTGTTTTTCTGCTTTTTTACTATCATCAGTTTTACTGTGATCATCACTCATCGCTTTTTTGAAGTTTTTCAATGACTCCCCCAAATCTGAGCCAAGTGAGCGTAACTTCTTAGTACCGAAAATTAAAACAACCAGTAAAGCAATAATAAGAAGCTGACCGGGACTACCAAATGTAGCCATAGCTATTGTTGTTCCCATTGATATATACCTCTACGAAATTAGGTTCAACTATGTATGATTCCATTATATACAACTAATTTTATGTAAGATACCTACAGATCCTAAGATAAATTTGTTTAAAGACAAACTTTAGCCAATTTTACCTGTTCGATACCATCCCACACCCCATGAAATTATACCGAAAAAGATAAACCCAATAGCAGCAATTTTTGCATCGAAAATCTGCAATAAAGTACCACATAACAAGCAAGTCGCGCCAATTCCTAGTAAATATTGGCCTTGTCTTTGCTTTACTTGCTGCCCTTGTAACTGGACAGCGAATTTATCAATACTATCTTGTAAATATTTATGTTGCTTAAGTGCTCCATAAATAAGATCGGGAATTTCTGGCATTTTTTCTGCCCAATAGGGTGCTTTTTCCTTAAATGCACTAATAATCGCCGCGAACCCCATTTGCCGATGTAGCCAATCTTCAAGAAAAGGTTTAGCTGTCTTCCACAAATCTAGTTGTGGATAAAGCTGCCTTCCCAAACCTTCAATATAGAGCAAGGTTTTTTGCAGTAACACCAATTGTGGCTGAACTTCCATATTAAAACGACGCGCAGTATTGAATAAATTGAATAAAACATGACCAAAAGAAATTTCTGCTAGGGGTTTCTCAAAAATTGGCTCACACACGGTTCGAATGGCAAATTCAAAATCTTCAACATTTGTATCGGCTGGTACCCAGCCCGAATCGACATGTAATTCAGCTACCTTACGGTAGTCACGATTAAAAAAGGCAATAAAATTCTCTGCCAAATAACGTTTATCTTCTTTATTTAATGAACCGACGATACCACAATCAATACCGATATATTGTGGATCTTGAGGATGCTCTCGACTAATAAATATATTACCAGGATGCATATCAGCATGAAAAAAGCTATCGCGAAAAACTTGGGTAAAAAAGACTTTTACCCCACGCTCAGCTAATAACTTCATATTAATTCCTTGCTTCTTTAACGCGTCAATATCAGAAACAGGAATACCATAGATACGCTCCATAACCATCACATTCTCCCGACAGTAGTCTGAATAGACTTCGGGAATATAAAGCATGGAACTATTTTCAAAATTACGTCTTAATTGGATTGTATTTGCCGCCTCACGCAACAAATTTAATTCATCAATTAATGTTTTTTCATACTCTCGAACAACTTCCCGCGGGCGTAAACGACGTCCATCTGGTAACAGTGGGATCCAATTAGCCAGCCGATACATCAAGCCTATATCGGCTTTAATAATAGGCAGTATATCTGGGCGAATAACTTTAATTACGATTTGTTTATTATTTTGTTTTAATTTTGCCGTATGTACTTGGGCAATTGAGGCCGAGGCTAAGGGCACCTCATCAAAATCATCGAACCAGGTTTCAAGAGAGCCACCTAATGACTGTTCAATGTGTTGACGCGCCAATTGGCCATCAAAACTAGCAACTTTATCTTGCAATAATGCTAACTGGTCAGAAATTATAGTGGGAAATAGATCGCGACGAGTAGAGAGCATCTGACCAAATTTAATCCAAACCGGACCTAAATCTTGTAAAGCTAAACGTAAACGTTCACCAAGGGCTTTGTCTTTATGCTTAATTGATAACCAAAATAGACAATGGCGACCAATCCTTAATGGTAAAGTAAATTTAATTTTGGGAATGAGTTCATCTAAACCATAATTTAGAAATACTCGAACGATAAAATAGAGCCGTTTAATTTCTCCCGGTCTCATATTTTTCCTCCAATTTAGCCAAACGCTGTTCCAGTTTTGCAATATCCGCTGCCACCTTCTCAACCTTATCAGCAAAACTTAGCACTTCTAATGTATTAGGAGACATTCGCCATTCTTCCACCAATACATCTTTAAAATGATTTTTTTGTTGATTTAACAACTCATTTATTCCAATTAAACTTTTTTTAATCCAACGGCTCATCCCTTCGGCAACAACATCACCAACATAAGGAGCAAGATAATGAGCGGGATCCCATTGCGCAGCATCAAGTAAAGCTGACCAATGCTGCACAATTTGCATATCCCCTTCGATAACAATCCTGCCATCTTTGATCAACGTTGAAAGTTGTTGTTTATCTTTAAGCTGCACTAGCGTTGCTAATGCAGTTTTTATCACACAATCTGCCGGTGTAGGCCACTGATTTACGACATCAACTCGTTGCTCGGAGAAGATAAGTACTAATGGTTGAGATAATTCTTTTAAATTAATCTCCAGCACTTTGCCAACTAACCTTACTCTGGCTGATTTCAACGCCACTTCCTGATAGAAAAATTTATTCAACATAGGCTGTAAAAGGGAAGCTGCTGCAGCATGTAATACAGGTACTGTTGAATCGCTTTTCATTGACGAGGTAGCCATTTTAAAATTTGAACCCTCTATGTAGGGCAACAATTCCACCCGTCATATTGGTATAGGAAACTTGTTCAAAACCAACTAACTCCATCATTGTTTTTAACGTGTCCTGATCCGGATGCATGCGAATAGATTCAGCTAAATAGCGATAGCTATCGGCATCATTGACTATCATTTGACCAACGCGCGGCAAAATATGAAAAGAGTAAGCATCATAAGCTTTAGTTAATACTGGTAAAATGGGTTTTGAAAACTCTAATACCAATAAACGACCACCAGGTTTTAACACCCTAAACATTGATTTTAGTGCTTTATCTTTATCAGTAACATTTCGCAGACCAAAAGAAATGCTAATACAATCGAAGTAGTTATCAGGAAAAGGCAGCTCTTCAGCATTAGCCTGGACATAATTAACATTACCAATAATACCACGATCGCGGAGCTTTTCGCGCCCCATTTTCAGCATCGAATCATTGATATCAGCCAGAACAACCTCGCCTTTTTCGCCAACTATTTTGGCAAATTTAGCTGTCAAGTCGCCAGTGCCACCCGCCAGATCTAAAATAGTTTGCCCGCGGCGCGCGCCACTGGCTTCTATCGTAAAACGTTTCCAGATTCGATGGATCCCTAATGACATAAGATCGTTCATAAGATCATATTTCGCGGCCACCGAATGAAAAACAGCAGCAACCAAATTCGCTTTTTCATCCTTGGCTACTTTACGAAAGCCAAAATCAGTGGTTTCTTTAATTGGATCTACCATATTTACGCTCATTTAATCATTAAAATAATCGAAAGTGCAATCATGTTTATCGCAAGATCTTATTTATGATCTACCGATTTTTTTTAATTATGATTTAGCGGTCTGTTTGCTAAATTCAGTATCAATCGGTCGTTTCACTTCTATTCCCAATTCTTTTAAACTTTCCGCCTGACTAATCAAATTACCTTTTCCTTCCGCTAATTTTTTGATTGCCGATTGATAATTCAGCTGGGCTTTGCTCAAACTCTGACCTAAAACCTGGATATCATCAACAAATAACCGCATTTTGTCATACATTCTAGCAGCACGCTCGGCAATAACTTGTGCATTTTGACTCTGGCGTTCATAGCGCCACAAATTATTAATAGTACGTACTGCCACCAATAACGTTGATGGGCAAACGAGTAAAATGTTATTTCGCAATCCTTCGTCAATAAGTTCAGGCGCTTCACGTAAAGCAATCAAATAAGCCGGTTCGAGTGGAATAAACATTAGTACGTAATCTAGCGATCTTAATCCATTTAATTGATGATAATCTTTTCGTCCAAGCTCTTTAATATGGTTACGTACAGAATTAACATGCCCCCGCAATGCCGTAGCTCGTTGCTGCTCATCTTCACTATTAAAATAGTGCTCATAAGCTGTCAGTGACATTTTAGCGTCGATTACAACATCTTTACCTTGGGGTAGACGAATAATCACATCCGGCTGATAACGACTATTGGAGGTATTGATACTGACTTGAGTTTCAAATTCATGCCCCTGCCTTAGCCCAGAAGCCTCCAATATGCGAGAAAGAATTGTTTCACCCCAATTGCCCTGAATTTTAGTATCCCCTTTTAGTGCTTTAGTCAAATTAATCGTTTCTTTTGCCATCTCTGCATTTAACTGCTGAAGCTGACGAATTTCATGCGCTAGGGTATGACGCTCACGCGCTTCCTGACTAAAACTCTCATGTACCTGACGGCGAAAACCGTCCAATTGTTCACGGAAAGGTGTTAATAATGCAATTAAACTTTGACGGTTCTGCTCAGAAGCGCGACGCTCGTTTTGTTCAAAAATACGATTGGCTAAATTCTCAAATTGAACATTTAACCGCTGCTCACTATTTAGTAATAGCCGCTGTTTCTCTTCAAAAGCCAGCCGTGTCTCTTCAAGCCGTGTCATCACTTCACGTAGTTCAACTTCTTGATTACGATTAATTTCCCTTTGTGACCTTAATTCTTGGTCACGGTGCTCACACTCAATTTTCCAATATTCGAGATGAGCAATTTTCTCCTCATAGCTAGCCTGAATACTATAAAAGTCGCGCAATTCCGACTCTTTTTTATTCATCTTTTGCGCAATAACTAGCCAGATTAAACTACCACCAAAGAGTGTGCCGGTAAGAAATCCAATAATTGCATATAATAACTGAATATCCACCTGGGTTTCCTTAAAATAGTCTTTATTTTATAAAGTAACTTAGTGGCATACTGTATAAATGTCCAGAATAAAATTTGCTTACCTTGGTCAACAAACAGCACGAGACTGAAATTTAACGACTGCTTTACCCCATCCACTGTGCAAGCCAAGATAAACCAAATGCCCCTAGCGTTAAAATAGCAAATGCCCAGATCATGGCAGAAAGTAAATTAGCCAGCTGAAAATAATGTTTAGGCATAGCACAAATCCCTGCTACTAAGGGAATAATCGCCCTTAAGGGGCCCAAAAAACGGCCAAGAAAAACACTCCATACTCCCCAACGGTCAAAAAAACGATGCCCCCGATCAAGCACTTGAGGACGACGAGAAATTGGCCACATATGGCGTACACGGTTCTTATAATGAAAACCAAACCAATAAGACAACCAATCACCCAAAAAAGCACCACTTGCGGCAGCTAACCATATTGGTAAAAAAGCGAGCCCATTATCACCAATTAATGCGCCTAAACCAAGCAAAATTACTGTGGCAGGTAATAATAAGGAAATAAAGGCTAACGATTCGCCAAAAGCTAATATAAAAACAATAAAGATAGCTAATATTTGATGATTGCGAGCAAATTCGGTAATAACATTAATAATTTCAGACCATGTCAACTTATTATTCCTATTACAGTTAAATTTTCGTTATGATGTCGTCAGTCATGTAAATTATTGTCAGTTTAAAATATATAATACGATAAGTTCAACTTATAAAATGATAAATTTAAGTTATTTAATTTTATGCTATTATCGGGCAGATAACATTAATTGGTTTACTAAAAAAACGAAATAAGAAAATTAGCCGTTAATTGATCAAAATAGAGATTATTGAATACCTTCGATAATAAAAAATAAAACGAGCATTACTTAAGGCAAATAAAAAACCGCGATTAAATAAAAAGATATAATAAAATAAATTTATCGCTATTTTATCAAACTGACAAACAGTTATACCCGTTTTATCGAATAAAGTAGCCAAGCATGGAGCATTTATTAATTCAATAACCGGCGAGCCGCATCAACAACAATTCCTAAAACATTCCCTTCAGTTTGGCGTAATAATGTTTCATCTGGTGTTTCTTGTTGGGTACGGTTAACAATCACACCGGCTATCATACCTGCTGATAATCCCTGGCTAGAACACATTGTCAGTAAGGTGGCCGATTCCATTTCATAATTAATCACTCCCATCTTTTGCCATTCTTCCATCGATCCGCGAAAACGACGAACAACCCGACCACTATAAGTATCGTAACGCTCCTGGCCAGGCTAAAAGGTATCCGAAGAAGCAGTAATACCAACATGGGTTGTGATCCCAGCTGCTTTAGCAGCTTCATATAACGCATTGGTACAACTAAAATCAGCTACTGCAGGATATTCTAAAGGCGCAAAATGTAAGCTGGCTCCATCTAGACGTACCGCGCCAGTGGTAATTAGTACATCACCGATATTGATATTTTTTTGTATGGCGCCGGTAGTGCCAATACGAAGAAAAGTACGTATTCCTAATTGTGCCAATTCTTCAACAGCAATAGAAGTAGAAGGGCCGCCTATGCCGGTCGAACAAATAATAATTGGTTTACCATTAAGTTCAGCTCGCCAGGAAGTAAATTCACGTAATGAAGCCAGATATACCGGGTTATCCATTAATTTGGCAATTTTTTCTACCCGATTTGGATCGCCGGGCACAATCGCAATTGTTGCACCTTGTAGATCATTTTTAGTTAGTCCCAAATGAAAAACAGCAGACATAATTACACCATATTGTTTTTTTTAATTTATTTAATCCATTAATCTAATAATAAAATGATCACTTTTTAATGATAGGGATCATTTAAAATAAAAATGAAAAGCTGCTTTTGCACAAAAATATGATCAAATTATTTATCCTAATTTGATCATATCGTATTTTTAATAAATAAAAATCACTTGATTAATTAAAAGGATCCGGTAAATCTTTTTAGGCTTTTATTGTATTTTTAGCTTATCACTCACTATTATTAACGTACGACTAGCAAAAATTTTAATAATTTCTAACCTTGTTGAATTTAAAGGTTGGAAGATACGAATCGTTTAACCAATTTTTATGTACAAGGGGTTATCATGGGATTTTTAGATCAACTTACCAGTATGGTTGGTGGTGAAAAATTTAATCAATATAAAAATATTTTAAGCTGGATTGAAACACAAGGTGGCATACGTGGTTTAATTGATAAATTTGAACAACAAGGATTTGGTGGAATTATTCAATCCTGGATAGGCTCAGGTGAAAATTTACCCGTAAGTATGGAGCAAATTAGCTCAATATTTGGCGCAAGTAATATTTCTGGCCTAGCCAGTAAAGTCGGTTTAAATTCAGAACAAACTTCTGCCTTAATTGCAGAGTACTTGCCTAAATTAGTTAATACCGCAACCCCAGATGGCAAAATACCAGAAAAATTAGATTTAACGTCGATTGGTATGAAATTACTTAAAGATAAATTTTTTGGTGGTTAATCATCATTGCCCATCGCTGTTAAGATGGGCATATTTCGTTTAAGCTACTGGTGCCAATTTCTTCCTGGCTGAATCCAAACGTTGGCGCTCAATCTACCTTGCGCAAAGTCGATCGATTGAGCCAATGTCGATGTACCCAAAGTGATAACAATAGTAAACTGCTACCTAAAATAAAGCTAAGCCAATCGGGATGCTGCTGCCAAACAACAAAATTGACCAATAATCCCGCTGGCACCAACATATTATTCATAATGGCCAACGTGCCAGCATCTACCTGTGTCGCGCCATAATTCCACATAAAATAACCAATACCGGAAGCACCCACTCCCAACCAAATTAAAACGCCCCACTGTATTTTTGTCATGGGTAATTTACTTACATCACCAAATATCATCCAACCGAGTAATGCCACCGTACAGGCGCCGATATAGAACCATGAAAAGGCTAGCCGCTGTGGGATTGGATAAACTTCCATCATTCTTTTGTAACCAACTTGGCCAATCGCAAAGGAGATATTCGCCAACTGGACATAAAGCAAACCTAACCAAAAAGATCCACTCAAATGATCATAGCGAATGATAGCGGCACCAATCACCGCCAACATTGCACTAAACAAATATCCCCAGCGTAAATGCCGCCTTTCCAATAGATCATAAAATAACGTTATATAAAGCGGCGTTAACACGGTAAAGAGTAAAAATTCGACTACAGTAAGATAGTTATATGCTTGGAAAACAAATAAATACATAATGCCTAACTGAAAAGCACCCACTAGCATATAAAGTAAAATAATTTTCAACGACAACCCACGCCAGCGTAGAAAAGGTAAAAAAACCACCGCCGCCAGCGCAACACGAACTAAAACGGCAAACCAACTATCAACCTGACCGGCTATATATTCACCGATTAAACTAAAAGACGCTGCCCATAGCAGCGTCGTAATAACTAGCAATCCCATAGTTTGTCTCTTGGTAGATTAATGTTCTTTATCAATCAATAAAGCTTCCATCAAATCAAGATCTAATAATAGCGTTCGCATGGTTTCATTGCTGATTTCTTTCGTTGCACGTAAGTGATATAACTCTGCCCGCTCGGCGCGTAATGCCGTTAAACGAAAACGACGCTCTAAATCTTCTATTAGTAAATTATGCTCCATCTCATCCTGGCCCGCGGTTCGACGGCGTAGATAGCCAGTAACGCGAGAAGCAACTTCACTAATAACTTCAGGATCTAGCGCTTCTTGAGCATCGGCGGAAAGGCGCTCTTCCATTTTATTTAAGCTCACAATAGCCACTTCTGCCATCGCCGCTTTTGCCATCCGCATCTCATTAATATCTGCCAGTTTGTCACCCACTTTAAAATTATGCAGTAAAAGCGGCAGAGCAAGCACGCCAATAAAAATCGATAGCATGATCACCCCTGCTGCAATAAAAACTAACTGATAACGAGCAGGGAAAGGGGTACCATCGGTCAGAAATAACGGTATGGAAAGAACACCTGCCAAGGTGATCGCACCACGTACTCCAGCAAATGAAGCTAACCACAATTCACGATAGGTATAAGAAGCAAATTGTAACGGCCGTTTTTTTAATAGCAGCCGACTGAAACGCTTCATCAACCATAACCAACTAAACCTTAACAATAATAAAGCAGTATAAATAATGAAAACGGCAACAAATAACATCCATGTTTCTACACTGGGATCAAGTTCAGCTTGAATAACAGAGGTTTCCCATATACCGGGTAACTGTAAGCCAAGCATGATAAAAACTAAGCCATTAAAAACAAACTCCAGCATCGACCAGACATTATCCGATCTTAACCGCATCGCTAGTGGTGCATTGCGAATAACACCGGCTTTACTGATTGTCATACCCGAAGCTACGGCTGATAAAATACCGGAAAAACCAATATGCTCAGCGATAAGATATGCGGCAAAAGGTAATAGTAACATTAAGATCATCTGGGTTGCCGGATCATCACCACTCCAGCGACTCATAATGCGTAGTGATTTGCTATAAATCCAAGTCACTGCAATACCGATCAACAAACCGCCCACCGCTACTTTAAAAAATTCAAGGGTGACACCAGACACAGTAAAGATCATGGTTCCCATCGCAATGGCGACAGCAAATTTGAGTGCCACCAAGCCGGAAGCATCATTCATCAGTGCTTCCCCCTCTAACACACTCATCATCCGCTTCGGTATTCGACCTCTACCCACAATCGAGGAGAGTGCCACCGCATCAGTTGGCGAAAGAACAGCTGCCAAAGCAAAAGCCGCAATAAGCGGGATGCTAGGTAACAACCAATAGATCACATAACCGATTCCAACGACTGTTACTAAAACTAATCCTAATACCAAGATAAAAATTTCACGTCCATTTTGAAAAAATTCACGCGTTGGGGTTTTCCAACCATCAACAAATAATAACGGCGGGATCAACAAAACAAGAAAAAGCTCTGGATCAAAATCAACATGCAAACCAAAATGCGGCCATGCTAACAATGCGCCTATCGCAATTTGCATAATCGGCAGCGGTATACGAAACGGAATAACTTTTGTAATGACGCCTGATACTGAAACCATCAAAATCAAAATGAGGATGGTAAAAAATATTTCCATATTATCCTTACTGATAAGTCTGAGTTATAAGCCGAGCAAAGTATTATTATGCTTAACAGATATTAATAGAAAATAAGACTATGCTATCAAAAAAGAACTAGCCCACCGCAAAACTCCTACATTTCGCCATATTCTATCCTTAACAACAAACTATCATTGGCAATATTTTTGACTTTAAGATTAATCGTATTAGTGAACTTTATGTTCCATTTCACTTAGAAATTAACATCAACGTCTATAAACTTAAATAGCTAAACCACTAATGTAAAAAGCGACTAATATTATTGCGATCAGAACGGTACCAATATTTAATTTACGCCACTCGCCGGCACAAACACGGCCAATTACTAAGCCGGCAAAGCCAATCATGATGCCAGTAACAATATTGCAAGTTAAAACAATGAATACTGCACAAAGTAAACCAGCGACAGCATCAATAAAGTCATTAAAATCCAGTTGGGCAACATTACTCAGCATTAATAAACCGACATACATCAATGCTGGGGCTGTCGCATAAGACGGCACTAAATAAGATAAGGGGGATAAAAATAAAATTAACAAAAACAGCAAGCCAACCACTACCGCCGTTAATCCGGTTTTACCACCCGCAGCGGTACCCGCTGCCGACTCAATGTAAACTGCTGCCGGTGAAGCACCAATGATACCAGCAAAAATACTACTCACTGAATCGGCAGTTAACGCCTTACCACCATCAATAATTTGACCATTTTTGTCCAACAAATTAGCTTGACCGGCTACCGCACGGATTGTCCCAGTGGCATCAAAAATAGCTGTCATAACTAGTGCAAATAAACTTGGTAAAACAACTGGCTGTAATGCACCAACAATATCCATACTAAACAATAACGATAAACCGTCTTCACCCAAGGTTGGCAATTTAAACAAACCTTGATATTTCACTTGTGGATCAAAAATTAAGCCAATAATAGAAATCGCAATGATCACGATTAATACCCCGCCCGGCGTTTTTCTTTTTTCCAAACCAAAGATGACAGCCAAACCAATCAGCGACATAATGACAGGAAAAGAAGTAAATTGCCCAAGCGCAACCGGCAAACCAGCCTGCTCATTTTTTACTACCAAACCAATACCATTAGCGGCTATCAATAGCAAAAACAATCCGATACCAATGCCTGTACCTTGAGCAATCCCCTTTGGCATACTACGTAGAATAAAGCTACGAACACCGGTAATGGAAATAAAAGTAAATAAACATCCCATCAAAAAAACGGCACCTAAAGCAACAGGAATGCTCACCTGCTGACTAAGAACCAGGCTAAATGCGGTAAATGCGGTTAATGAAATAGCACAACCGATGGCCATCGGTAAATTAGCCCATAAGCCCATTAATAATGAGCCAAATCCTGCTACCAGGCAGGTAGCAATAAAAATTGCCGTGGGTGGAAAACCCGCTTGACCGAGCATACCTGGCACTACAATAACAGAGTAGACCATGGCTAAAAATGTGGTCAGCCCCGCAATAATCTCGCGACGAATTGTCGAGCCTCGTTGCTGTATCTTAAAAAAATGATTTAGTTTGCAATTCGAAGGAGTTTGCCTAACAGACATGTTGATCCTCTGTTTAGAAATTCAAGGTAACTTTTAGCTATAGAAGAAAACGATTGCGTCAAAAAAATAAACTATTCCAATTATACGCAATCGTTTGGCTTCATAAAAAGAAAAAAGAAATTTTAAAGATGCAATTATCTGGTGATCCTAAGGAAATAATCAAGGATTTTTCACTATAAAAATGATTATCATCATTTTATCGTTATGAAAAAAAAGGAAATTTTTCTATTTATTTTTATGTTATGCTAGCCAAAAGTAGCACTCTATCACTCGATAAAATAATGATATCATTTTGCCAGGCAAATAAATTCCCCCATAAACTGATTGTTTGATCTGATAATTTCTGTCAAATATTAATTAAATGTAAAATATTTATTTTTATTGCCTACATGAGTAAGCGTTGCCATTTTTAAACCAACAATGTTATTAACATTTATGCTAATATAATTTATTAATGATTATTATATTATGTAAACCATTTTAGTATGTTATAACCATAAGTCATTGCTGGACTTAATGACAACAATATTTATCTTAATTAAACTAATCTAATTTCATGGCAATAATAAATAACAACCCTTTATCTAAAGCAGATATAAAAACGCTATTCGGTTTCTTACTGTTTCTGTTGATTTACCTGCTGCCTGGTATCTTTGGACACAATCCCTGGAAACAAGATGAAAATTATAGTTTTGGTATTATACAAACCATGTATGAAACAGGTAATTGGCTGATCCCAACTAACGCTGGCCAACCGTTCATGGAAAAACCCCCGCTCTATTATTGGGTTGCAACCATGGGTGTCCATCTTTTTTCCGCTTGGTTACCGATGCATGATGCAGCCAGAACTGCCACGTTATTTTTTTCTGCTTTGAGCTTATCTTTTTTTGTTTTTTTAGCCCGTCGTTTCTTCTCTGCAGATAGCTTTTCTGATCATCGCATCTGGATAGCACTAGCGCTATTCGCATCAGCGCCGGGTATATTACGCCATAGCCACGATATGTTTACCGATACCGCATTGATCGCAGGAACTATTATTGGTTTATATGGCTTATTAGGTCTCATTAAACAGGAAAACAATCTCTTTTCCACCGTTTGGTTAAAGGCCGGTACCGTCATTACTATGCTCTCAAAGGGCGTTTTTGTTCCCGGCTTAATTTGGATCTGTTTAATTCTAGCGCCAATTTGTTTAAAAACTTGTCGCAATAAATGCTATTACTCTCTGGCAATTATTGCTGGGCTGCTATCTTTATGTTTAATTTTACCCTGGCCAATTTTGCTTTTTCGTGATAACCCTGAACTGTTTAAAGTTTGGTTTTGGGATAATAATATTGGCCGTTTTTTGGGTTTTTCAGTTGAATATTTAGGTGCAAAAGCAAAAGTTTTCCGTATTCCTGAAGCAATACTTCTTTTTGCCCTACCATCAGGCATCTTAGCTTTTATTTTTATCTTAAAACAACCAATAAAAAATCTTACCGACAATAGGTTTTTTTTACCGACTTGCTTTGTATTATTAGGCGTTATTTTATTACAAATTTCAGCCTCGGGTCGCGCGTTATATTTATTACCTTTTATTGCACCGATGGCATTATTGGCGACCCACTGTTTTTGTCTATTACCCTCACTAATATATAAAATTGGTTATTACTTTAGTCTAATTTTGTTTTCCCTACTTATCCCGTTAATATGGATTGGCTATGGGTTATCTTTATCCGCTGAACACCATCAATTACTAGCAATCTTTCGTCAATGGTTGCCAAGCGGCTATCAGCCTCACTTTTCTTGGTTAGCCTTTTTATTTGCGTTAGCTATCACGTTAATCTGGCTATTTAAAAAACGTTTTTTAGCCAACCAACTAGCTTTAAAAGCGGCTCAAATATGGTGTTTAGGACTGACTGTTATCTGGGGATTAGTCTTTTCCCTCTTTATTGGCTGGATAGATTATGCAAAAGGTTATCAAAATGTGTTTGCCGATCTAAAACAGCATATTGCCAGCGAATATCTCCCTACCGACTGTATGGTCTCCCATGAAGTGGGTGAATCAGAAGCGCCAATGCTTTATTACTACACCGGAATTTTACATCAATCACAATATTACTACGAAACTCCGCCTAATTGCCGTTGGCTGCTTGATCTTTCCAAACAGGTTAGAGAACCGCCACCAGGCATGGAAATATTCTGGATCGGCCACCGCCCCGATGAAACAGAAGAGAATTTGGTGTTATATAAAAAGATCGAGCGTTAACTACGCCAGTAATGGTGATAATGGAGAACCGCTATGGATTAATAGCGGTTTTTGGTTGTTGTTGCGTCACACAATGAATACCGCCGCCGCCGATAGCGATGGTATCAATATTAACACTGACAATGTTACGCTTGGGAAAACAGTCTGTTAATATTTCTATAGCGGCTTTATCTGCCTTTTGATCACCAAATTCTGGCATTATCACTGCCTGTTGACAGAGATAATAATTAACATAACTGGCAGCAAATTCAGGATAACGCTGACGGTTAACTCTGACATTTTGCGGCGTATTTAATATAGTTATATTTTTAATTTTATTCATCGCTATTAAGCGATCTTGATGCTCTCTGGTAACTCGATAATCAAAAGAATAAGTATCGTTTTCCAAACTAATAATAATACCGTTATCATCAATAAAACGAGCATAAAAATCGATATGGCCATCGGTAATATCATAACCTTTAATACCTTTTAACCAAATAATCTCCGTCAATCCTAAATAGGTTTTTAATTTTTCTTCTATTTGCTGGCGCGTGCAATTAGGATTACGAGCACTATTTAAGATAGAGCTTTCGGTAAATATCCCGACTCCTGAACCATTAACTTCAATACTGCCACCTTCAATGTTAATATTTGCTTTAATTAGTTGGCTGTTTGTATAGTCCGCCATAATTTTTGCTACATGACGATCAAAATTATGCCGCTGTTTATTGCCCCAACCATTAAAATTAAAATCGATAGCCACCAGTTGCCCCGAGCTTTTATCCAACACAAAATTAGCACCGCTATCCCTGATCCAAATATCGTTAAGTGGCACTTCCACATAGTTCACCGAACTACCAAGTAAATTCCAAGCAACGGGATAATTTTCAGGCGTAACCAACAAATTAACCGGTTCAAATTGTGCAATCGCTAAGGCAATATCGGCTAAATTTTGCTGTAGGCTAGCAATTAAGTGTTTTGGCCAAATGGTTGCAGACATACCAAATGCCATCCAGGTGCAAGTATGTGCCTGCGATTCGTGCGGAAAGTAATACATTTTGTCCTATCCCACTAAAATAATTTAACAAACAACTAAATAATCAAAATTCACCGTTGTTTAACACTAATCGGTGAAAAGCCCTTTATTTCTAGTTTAAAAATAGATAGATTAATCAGTCTAAAAATTATTGTCTACTGTTTTGGAGATCAATATGGCTGACCAAACGGAAAAACAACGTGCTAAGAAAAAACAGATCATTACCGCCGCCATTCACTGTTTTGTTCAAAAAGGGTTTCATGCCACTTCAACAGCGGAAATATGCAAAGCCGCTGGCATGAGTCCCGGAAATTTATTCCATTACTATCCAACTAAAAATGCCATTATTGAAGCTATTGCTTTACAAGATCAGGCCGATTTAGCCATGCTACTACAGATAGAACAGACCAACGGTTCGGCCATTGAAACTGTTATTACTATGATGACCAGGCTATTACAACTTTATAATGAGCCAACCTATGCCCGCTTAAGTCTGGAAATTATTGCCGAAGCCAGTAGAAACCCAGTAATTAATAGCACTTTTATTGAAAATGAAAAAATTGTCAGACAACAACTGGTTGATGTTCTAAAGCATGGCGTCAGTAATAGCGAAATTGATCCAAAATTATCGATTGAAAATACCGCTTCCTGGTTAATGACCATCGCTGACGGTGCAATCGGACGTGATCTTATGGAGCCAGAGTTTGATTTGGCCAATCGTTTAGAGTCATTTATCTATATGATCAAGAAGATATTGATGCCAATTAAGTAGGGGTTAATAGGATAATCAGTGTGTTGGTTAAAACCTAATAATGAAGTGTTAAAAAATAAACCAGATTGATAAGATCAAATGGCAGCCGAGGTTCTAAGTGACATATGTTGTGAAACCGGAGAAAATAGCAAGCTATCCGTTGTGGGCCAAAATGATAGTTGTACGCAAGTAAATAACGAGTCCTTCAATATATTTTTGCAACTCTTCCTGTCGGTTTTTCAGGGCAAGGTTTATGTTGCTTAAGCCTTTCTCGTCTTCTCGTTCGTAAGCTCTTTTCCCCGTGTAATAGGTCTCTCTACTTATCCCAAAATAGCAACAAGTTTGAGCAACGTTTTTGCTCTCACGAGCATGATTTAAGATCTTTGTTTTAGGCGCAATATCTGGTTTAGTTTTAATATTCATCATATCTTACCTCAGGCTACAATTAGAAAAAACTCATTGTCAACCGAAGTCCAGACTTTCATATTTTAGCTGAGTGTGCACATGAGCGTATGTCGAAGATTTATCTGTATTGATAACGCGTGGGAGCTGCCACTATAGGCGCACAACGCTGAACCCTGCGATAGAGGGGCTGGCCAACATGCGCGTCGTGTTCGGCCAGCATCGCTTGCAGCTCACGATAACTAATGCCGTATTTGCAGTACCAGCTACTACCGACAGGATAATGTCGCAGGCAATGTATCGGCCTTTAAAAACATTCATGTTGTACACCCTTGATTAAATCGTCAGGAAAGATTAGCCGCAATCCGACCTGATCTTTGCAACAGTGACCATGCAATCAACATTTATTTTGCTTTATAAATCCATACTAGCTTGTTAATCCACAATGAACTTCTTTTGCTAATAATAGTGCTGATTTTGTCAAGTAACAGAGAGAAAGATTATTAAGTTTGATGAGTTTTATTCATCCAAAAATGACAAAATAATGAATTATAAAAGGTGATAATAATAAACAGAATAGAATAGATAAAAGCTTACTTATATCATGATGTATATCAGCCCAAACTACTAAATTTTAATTATCGCGGCATAAGGCGGGTGGGTAGATGACATCATGATTTGTCACAGGCTCAAATGTAAAAATTAATGTAATAGAATCAATCTGTTGAATAATAAATCAGGAAAAATTATCTCATCATGTTATATTTTGGTTTTTTATGTAAATTAATTTATGGTGTTTACGTTAACTTTTGGTAAAAAACAGAAGGAATATTTAATGACATTTAATTCCAAGAACAGTGATACTAATACGCCTATCAGCCAGTCATATGGCAAAAAAGAATATAAAACACTCGGTGGCGATGGAAACGATATCCTATGTGGTAGAGAAGAAGAAATCAATTATTTAAGTGGCGGTAAAGGGGACGATACAATATATGGTGGCAACAAATTTGATGTCATAGCAGGTGGTGATGGCAACGATAAAATATATAGTTACGGGGGAAAGGACACCCTGATTGGTGGCAAAGGAAAAGATCTTTTTATATATCAATCAATCAATGATTCATTATATTCTTCACCAGATACTATAATGGATTTTGAGACTGGTCGCGATAAAATCGATATTTCTGCCCTTAGCAAAATTAATGGTAATACTATCGAAATTAAACAAGTCAATTGTTTTTCTCAACATAAAAATGAATTGATCGTTCATTGTAATTATAATGAATCCCAAAATTTAACTTCATCATACTTAATGCTTGATCATGATGGAGATGGACAAGCAGACTTTCAAATCAATGCCTTCGGGATAATCAATCCTGAAACGGATCTCATACTATTTTAAATAGCACTGTTGCAAAGATCAGGTCGGATTGCGGCTAATCTTTCCTGACGATTTAATCAAGGG
>UCOL01001941.1:0-30413 GCA_900474335.1 Ormyrus nitidulus
ACTGAGATTGCGAGGATAGAAAATTAAATATTTTTGCATGTAATAAAGTAGCGGATAATTTGTAAAAAGTTCAAGTAACTAAAGCTTTATTTTACCTCGCAAATATACTTCATCGAACAATTTTCCCGTAAAAGCGCATTTCACTTAAGCTAGCAAAAAACTGATTTCAGACCAGCCGGACTTTTCAACTATGGAAAAAGGGGTTCTTAAAAGATCTCAAAAGCTTCGCCGCAGCCGTTACATACATTTACATTTCCCGTCCGCCGCACAAAAGGGCAGAAGCGCGAGTATATAAAACCGATCGATATGGACTGTATGCAAAGCAAGTCCGAGCGGGGCGATAAATCGAGCTTAGCTATGACGAATTTTTCGGCGGGATATATATACATATATATATATATGCGACTCGTGGCCGTCCCGCCGCATTGTCAGGCTCAATTATGCAGCTTTTAAATTTTGCCGGGTGATTCGCTGCGAGGCTTCCTTTATCCTACGCGATTTGCATCTTTCGCGCTGGAGTTCGTGATTAATGTTCCTTCTTACTATTTTTATCGTTTTCGTTTAAATTAGATTCAATTTTTCGAGCGAACTAATTATACGAGTCGGATAACGAATGGCTTTTTGTGTGAATATAAATCCCCGGGGCAAGGATTAAAAAAGAAAAAATTAAGAAACGTATATATTAACATCAAAAAAATAAAACCACAAATTTATCAGAATGAAAACTTAGATATATTTCTATATATAACTACGAAATTCTAAAATTAGCCATACCAATAAACTTAGACAAAGGAAAAACTATAAAACGAGCATCATCTCCCCCTACCCAATTTAATATAGAATTTCCAGACAACAACAACAACTCCAGATTTCCGCGAAATGTATAAAAAAAAGCAATGTCCGATAACACAAATAAAACGATTGAAAGAGTGGAACTTCTCAAAGGGACTTTTTATTTTCAAAATTTTTATAATAATCATAAAAAGCCCTGGTTTTTCAATCGAAACCTTAAAAGAGACCTTGTAACAACAAACCGCTGTAGATTCAACCAGTACCGCCTAGCGGCTTCTCTAGCACATTGCAACTTGGTTGCAGACTCAAAGTGTAACTGCGGCGATTTTCTACAAACCGTCGACAACATATTGTGGCAATGCCCTCTTTATAACTTTCAAAGAAAAATTTTAATTTCCAAACTGCATAAACTAAAGATCTATTTTCCATTAAACCTTACTGTACTTTTAGCTAAACCCAATGTAACAGCGTCCAAACATATATTATTATTTCTACACTCATGTAACTTTAATGTTTAAAACTCTTTAATCGATCTATGTGTCTTATTTTTCTTTATTTCGTTTGCGTTTCTTTCTACTTTTTTCCGCTGTATAGCGAATAAATCTATGTAAGATTTCAAAGCTAACAATAAATAAAAAAAAAAGTGTACTTTCAGTTTTTTTAATTTGACTTTCAAAAGTAAAAGTAAAGTAAAAGTAAGTAAGCAAGGCTTTCATAAAGGATCTTTTTAAGATCCGTCCATTCTAACAAACGAAAGTTGACTTTAATCTCATAGTGGCACTTATAAAAATTAAAGCAAATGAAATAAAACCTTAATTTAATCAAAATCTCTAAAATAACGTTATTAAGAAGAAATTTCTGCAACAGTCAACTAATTTTTTCTAAATAAAAGTGCATTGGGTCCCGTAAGAACTAATTCTCTAATGGCTTCACCACACATGTTCGGAGCGTTATATAAAAAAAAAATGTATTTTTCAGCTTATATGCTTTGGAGAAATACAAAGTCCGCAGCTCAAAGGTTTTCTTTTGCGAATACGTGTTTTGAAATTGTGTTTTTTGTGTTACATTTTTCAGTTGAATAGTGCTAATTAAAAATATTTTCTAAGAAAAGATAGGAGAAAAGATAAAGTTAAATAGAATAAGACTTTCGAGAGTGATTAAGTAAAAAAGCTTTTTAGAAGATTAATTCGTCTCTGTCAATAGAACTATAAATCTAAAGTTGTTTTTAACAGATTAAATGCCCCAGGAAATCCCTCCTGCAGTGCTGCTGAATTTAAAATTCCGACAGAGTCTTCCGTCTGTATCGATAAAATATAACGCCGCGCTCATTTGAAAAATGTAGTAGTAATTGCAGACGAACTATTCGCGTTAGACCCGGACGGGAGGGTCAGTTAAACACGTCCCTGCAGCTGTAGTTTGCGGGATTTCGGCTACGCAGGACATGTTTTACTGCCCCTCCCATATATAACAGAGGGCGTCGTTCTTGACCGACGATTGCCTTTAGTGCAATATAATGTACTAAGTAGTGTAAGTGAAGTTTAGTCAGACGAAACCACCAACTAAAAAGACTGAACTAATAAAAATGTATTTCTTAAATCTACATTTAATAATAAGATACTTAATATCGTATGTACGTCGTTCCTCCGAAAAATTCCGAACAATTACCAGCCTTGTAAATAGAACGGCCCACTAGAAATTCCCCCCCGACTTCTCCTTACTATTCCATCACTCGCAGCTCCCGCAACGGTAACCAAACGCAATTACCCAACCGGTCAGTTTCGAACACGTCCTAAAGGCGGAACGAGTCCGAAACTATACGTTCCGCCGCACGTGCAAAATAGGGCTGGCTTCCGCATTGTTGACCGGCCCGCTCGAAATAATAAAGTTCCCCACTTAAGTTGTGCGCCATTGTGCGCGCATGTATAAGTAATTTCGGGCCTGGCTTCCGAACGCTTTAACGGCGTATTCATTATTTCGTGGGGGGGAGTTCTGGCTCGAGTGCGGCGCGGCTACTTTTTAAGCTCGCGCGCGCGCTTTGAAGTTAATTATGCGTACTTATAGGGATATTTTAATTCTGCGAATCCGCGAGTGCGCTTGTTGGTTTTAATGATTTCGAGGCGTGGCGGTTATAAGGGCGGTGGAAATGCTACTATTTGAAGGGCTGGAACAGCTGACTTCGTTAGTGCTGTAATGTCGAGGCAGGATTTATTTTATAGTCTTGTTAATAGTGTATTGTTAGACTCTTTTTCGAAACTCTAAAATTAAAACTTAATAGTTATCCTAAATAAATATTGTCAATGTGTCATTATATTCATGTCTTCCCTAGTAGAAATAAGAGCATTTTAATGGTGTTCAAAGTAGTTTAGGCGCGGTACTAATGTTAAAAAAATGGCCAAAATTAAGCCGTAAATCGCCAAATTTAATATAAATTTTTTTCGATTAAATTATAAAGTAGAATTTGGCCAAATATTGCCCAATTTATCTGAACCTGAATTATTAAAGTTTTTAAATCTATTTTTCCATCTTTTAATTTGACATTTGTAATTACATAAAACAATGTGTGAGTCCGACTTAACAAACAGCAGTAAACGCGTACAAAAGTTTCCAGAAAATTGTAGTAAAATTAGTTTAAAAAACGTTGGAATCGGCCAATTTCTGTTCGAAAAAAATGGAATCAAACTCTACCAGGGCACGACGTGGTTTCACAATTGAAAACCCGGTCCGCGCACTGCCCCGGCAAAAGAGTCCCAACACGGGAAACCCCCAGGAACAATTAGCAAAAGCTGCCCCGCCGCGCGCGCGCGAAATCTCCTCGGCGTACAACAAAAATCTCCCGACGCGACGATGATCGTCTTAATCGCAGGCTCGCCTCGCGGAGCCCCGCCGTAATTAGCTACAATTTTAATGAAATTCCTGGGCCGGCGGCGCGCTCTCGGGGCCGCGCGCACGAACGGCTCGGCGCTGATGGAAGGCGTTAAGTAAACCCCCGGGACCGATGTCCGCCCGCGCGTATTCTAAAGTGGATCTCTATAAATCCTCTTCCCCGGCCGACCTTTCGCCTGGGCTTCTCCTTTTTTTCTCCCTCCCCCCTCCCGCTCGCCTTCATCTTCCTTCCACTTTTGCCGTTTTGCCACGTAGCTTCCTCTCTCCTTTCCAATCCTATATCTCTCTCGGTCGGACTCTCTCTCTCTCTCTGCCCCGTCGCTCTCCTTCTGGCGCTGCGCAGAGGCAGCTTCGGGGGTTCCGGACTGGAATTTCCGGCTTAACTTAAGAGCTAATAGCACGGGCAGACCAGCTCTCGCTTCTTATTGCTATACCGGTATATTCCGTTTCTATCTCGGGCTGTTTCAAAAGCTTGCATATCTTTTCTGATTCGGGGAGGGGGAGTCGGGCTTTTATATCCCGCGTCAAAGTTAACTTGTGCAATTATTATTAAGGCTGCAGGATTCTTTGCGCTCGATGCACTTTGCATTACAACTGAGTATTTACAAAATTTTCTGCGTGATTATACGAAAATAGCTTATCTGTTTAAAAAAATTGGGAGATTCAAGTATTTTTGAACATGCGTTTAAACCGACAATTACCCGTTTGAACGTCCGCGATGATTGATTTGATGCGAAGCTTCGAACGGTTAACACGTCCGAAATGGGCTTTAATACTGCAATTGTTTTCCCAGCGTGTCGATAAACAATGTAACCGCGATCGGTGCACGCAAAGGCATTGTTCCCTCTAAATGGTACAGACGGATAGAAACACGCGATTTTAAACAGGCGTGAAAATCTACCTCTGTAAACAATCGCAAAGGATCCATTTTTAAAACTGGCGATTTTTTTAAATGTTTTAATGAAATTGCGCAATACAATAAATAACAAGATTATAAATAAGCCATAAATTTGTTTCGTAACACAAGGCAAGACTCCGCAACAAAACTGTAAGCATTCTTATTCAAAACTCTCCCACCGCACTTCGATTCCGCAATAATTCAAACACCAAACGGCGCCACAATAATTTGCTCGAAAAAAAAAGCAGTAAAACCGGCCGCTGCTCTTTTCCCGGCGCCTAAAACAGCGTCCGTCCGCGGCGAAAATAGAAAAAGCGTCAGCTTTTTCGTCCCTTGTTTTTTTGTTTTTTCTAAAGCACACAAAAGTGCGTATCCCGTAGAAAATCAAACCATCCCCCCCCCCCTCCATCAGGCAGCTACACCACGATGGCCCCCCTGAGCTTGCCAGCCCGTGTGTGTTCATTGCTTATACTAACAAGATCCCCGTAGATGCCAATGCGTAATTGGGATTGACGTATTCGTAATTAAACGTTACGGTTACAGTATCGTTGAGCTAATAACCGGCGCTCTGTACACAAAGCGATAGATAATCACGGAATCATAGTTCGACGCGGAGCTGCGAGCCGTGATTAAGATGCAGGCGGATTTTACTGTCGAAGGGTTATTTATGGGCTGCCGCTGTTCGGGCTTAAAAATTTTTCGGGATTTTGCGGTTTCGGAGTTGTTGGTTGGAAAATGTTATATTTTATATTTTATTTAGCTTCGTTGTAAAATGTTTCATAATAATGTTGCGGTGGAAAAATTATGGTTTATAAAAATATGCATTTCTTGGTAATGAAAATTCGGAATAAACGCGGTAAATATCTCATTTTCAAAACAATTGGACTTAGTTGGTTGGAATAGAAATTTTGGGAGAATAAAAGAAAAAAGCAATAGATCCACAGTCTGAGAAAGTGCGCAATATATGTTATTTCATATTTATAAGTATTCTCGGTCCATTACATTCTAAGTTGGGTAATTGCAAATGCATGTATTATAGTGTGTACATCTACGTCGTACACAATTATGCCACTTATTGACCCCATCAACACTTGCATACAATATGACACTGTAATAGCGTAATACGAAGAAATAACAGTAAAATTAATCAAGAGTAAGATTAGTAGCGAAGCTGCTTTAATTTCGAACAAACATTTTAACCCGCATCTTTCGCCACGATGAAAAAGCTCTTTTTTTCATCGCGAGTAAATATTTGAAAACCGCAGTTTACTCGCAGAAACCGATTCATCACTCGTCGAAACGAAATTTTAAAAACTCGCGGGTCAAGCGCGCGCACGTCCGCATCCCGCAAATGATAAACTGTTTCGAAAAAGCCCTTTCGCCAGACTCGGTCGCACCTCTCCCGAGAGTCGAAAGTTTCGCATTAAACGATGAATCGGCCTGGATCTCCGGGGCATTCTCCCCTCCCTCCCCCCTTCCATCGCCTTTTTCCAGGCCGAACTCGTCGACGCAAAGTCACAAGGCGCGCCATTAAAAGTATAAGTCCGTCCGACGGTCAGCTCCGACCGATTGATATTCACGATTTCCGCGGGCACACAGAGCGCCACTGCAGATCGTCGCGGCTGGAAATTGAAAGGGCCACCGGCGGGGGGGGGGGGGGGGGAGGCAGAGCCGCGGCAAATCCGCGTTGACTGGCGTATTCGATTCCGCGAGAAGGAGCCAAGTAATGGAGTAGGCAAATCCTGCGCCACTCTATTTTATTTCCCTGTTTCCGATTCACGCCTCTCTCTCCCCTGGCCTCCCTCTTTTCTTCCGCTCTGCTATTTCTCCGCGCTTTTTTTCCTAATGCACTCTTTTTGATTCTTCTATTCTAGCCGAGAGCGGCTCTAAGAACCGGCGCTCTCTCTCTCTGTACTCTTTATTATGAATTCACGAGGGTTTTGTCGGTATTTTCGCGTGTAATCCAAAAATTTATCCGCTTTTCCCGGGGTGAGTTTGAATTTTTTACCGGGATAACCCGTTTGAAAGCCCGACTATATTTTTTGAGCGAATAAAAATTTGTTTTTTCCGCAGTCAATTGAGGATTCTTTGTTTCAAACTGATAAAGATTGCGCTTCAGTTTTATTGTGGATTAAAGTATCGCGGATATTATAATTTCAACTGTATTAATAATTGAAACATTTATCAACTCTTGCGAAAGTGTTTACTTGAAATTCTACTTTAATACGTAAGGGGTATCAGTATAATGCAACAAAGTCGTATAAATAAACTACATTTGTACGACACAGTATATATTTATGTTCTTGCACTATATTTCTTGAATTTGAACAACGAAATTTATGTTACCGCAAGAATTGCAAATAAATGCTTTCAAGCTTGACGTACAAAAGCCACAAATATTATCATTGCATTAAAACCGGGGCAAGTATAAAAAAAACGGTCTACTTGACAGCAAGCGTAGATAAGCGAATGTCAAAAGCTTGCAATAAAAATTTTAAATATGACGCGAGACGCTTATCGGTGCAAAGTGAAATGTTTACTGCCCCCCCCCCCCCCCCCGTGCCAGATAAACAATCGCTTAATAGCAACGTTAAAAACCCGCGAGCCGATTTGCTTGAGTAGAATTAATTTAGATCCGCTCCGCGGAGAGAAGTTGGAGCGCAATAAAAGGCAGGCAGTAATTTTTTACATTCGCCCCCCACGTGGAAGGCCGCATTAAACCTCCCGTCCCGTCGAGTACTGCCTACTTCTAGTCGGTTTAATGAACTGCCTTTTCAGCCATAATAAAACTGCTTAGTAACTGAATATTCCCCATACCCCCACAGTAAAACCGAACCGAATTTTATTAGGTTTCGCCTCCTCCTTTACCTCCGCGCGGCAGAAATTCAGGACGAAAAAGCTGCCGAGGGGATCCGTCGTCGTGTGCATTGTGGCGGCCCTTTTTCCTTGCGCTCCTCCTCCTCTTTTTTTCTCTCTCTCTCTCCTTCCAGCGCATCGATCTCCATAAAATCGAAACGAGGCAGGGGACGTACCTACGCGGCGCGCGCGCGCGGCTTTAACGCAGAGCGCCGCGAAAAACCAGCCCGACGGCGCTTTTAGCGCACGCTTAATTAAATCCGAGTGCCGAAGCGTGTGCCGAGGCGTATCTTTCTCGAGCTCTCGATCTCTCTCTCTCTCTCTCTCTCGAAAAAGCCGCGCGCGCGCGGCATGAAGTCAGCGAGCGCTCGCCGGGGAACGCCCGGCTAAACTCCCGCTTCCGGTCATTTTTCAGCGGGGGAGAGATGTATGTGGCCTACGCCGCGGCGGCGCGTTCGGGGGAGAGGCAAGTGCGCCGCCGCTGCCGCCGCGGGGCTGGAAAGTGATTGCCGGGAGGGCTGGATGGTATGCTGACTGATTGAATTAATTTTCGAGATGCTGCTCGCGGGGTGTTGCTTTTTTTTTCTCGGGGGGAGGGATGATCATTTGGCGACACTGCGGTGGGATGTTTGTTGGGAGTTGCGGCGAGAAATGAGCTGAGAATTTTTAATGTAGCGGACGCGGTGCTAAGAGCTTGCGTACTTTAGAGTCACTTTTAAGGAAATGAATGCTTTTTTTTGTAAGCAGACTTTACGCAAACGAATGAGAGTCTAGTTTGTAACTATCATTTACATTTCCTTATACTCCTTGGTAGAAATAACAGTATTAAAAATAATGGCCATCAGGAAAGTGTGAAATAGCTATTAGCCAATAAGGTATATGCAAATATCTAGCGATGAAATGCTTTTTCGGATCATTTTCCCATCATTTTACTAAATTGAACATAACTTAGAAATATTACAAACATCAAGTTAAATTTCCGTTCTTAGTTATTTATATAATACTGCTTTGATAAATTTTAAAGAAAACGTAAATTTCATTCCTCTTTTCTATCTCTCTCGCTCATAACCAGAATACCGAGCAAGTTTCTGGGAATTTCTGAGGTAAGAAAAATACCTAAAAATACCTATCGTAACAACCGTGTAAATACCGATAAATAAGTTTAAATTTAGTCAAACTAGTTTAAAAGTCCGGCGACCATGAAAAAAAAACGTTTCATTTAAGTTAAAAAACTAGCTATGAAAAATAGATATTTTCTCGGTATGTTTTTTTAAAATACCTTAATAAATAGGTATTATAAAATTTTTTCATTTCCACCAGGGCTGCAATAACTGTATTAAACTTGCCAAATCTTCTTACTAATAACCAAATCATCAACTCCAAGCTTACAATCAATCAAGCTCTCGCAATTCCACCCTCCCCGTCGCGCCCTCCAGATTTTATTTAACCGCGTCAACGTTTCCTCGCGGGATATCCCTCCCGATTCCAATCTCCCGAACTCCTCTCCAGCTCGTCAAGCCAGCAATCCCGGGCATCAACCCGTCCCCGCAACCTTCCCGCAATTCTTCTTTGCGACGGTGGTTGGTAGGCTGCTCCCTCTCCGTATGTCCCGCGCATACTTTCAGCGCACGGCGCGCTTTAAACTCCTCCCGGCGAGCTTTACGCGTTTCCGGCCGCGCTCGTAAACCGATTCGGCTCGCGCCTCTTTTCTCTCGCAGCACTCCTCCAAGGCGCAGCCGCGCGTCAAATTGTTTCCGCCCCCCCTCCTCCCCCGTCCACCTCCGAGGAGATGATCCCGAATGGAGATTAACTTATATTAACCGGCGCGGCCGCTTTTTTTTTTACGCTGATGAAGTACCCCGGGATTTATGGCCTGATTTAACGCCCTGATTTATGCGCCGCCTTTCAGCCTGGCCGAGGCTGTTTCTTTCTTGCTTTCCGCGCGCGGCGCGCGGTTTTTCTTTTTTGTCGTAGACGGCCCTTTGCGGTTAATGCCGCGAGCTTACGCTTTTTAAACGGTTTTTAATTCGGGACGAGCGCGATAAAGCCGGGAGTGAAAGGATCGGCTTGCCGCGATGTGTAAGCGATTGTATATATATGTGTAGTGCGGGCTGTATCATTTTGGAGGCGGGTGTTTATTTTTTGATTGGATTTGCGGGGGAAAATCATTCGCGTTTCGATTCAGTCTTTTTTTCGACCGCCATTGGCGTTCATATTATTTGACGGTTTGAATTTGGCTTTCCATTCGTTCGAAAAAGGAACGATTTTCAATAAAGCTTAGTAAATAACGCGGGCCTACAAAACAGTCTGAGCCAGAACGTAATATCCCCGAGTATTTTTTGAACCGCTCAATCCGAATCTAACCACGTCAGGATTTTGCGATATGCTTATTTACAAGGTTTATTAATTTTATATTCAGACATTTACGAATTCAGCTCAAAGAATCAAAATCAATTTTTTGGGCCAAATCTTTAAAAATTAATTTTTGCCTTTAAAAATAAGCATATTTCAAAATAATTCTTAATAATTTTCTAACACAAAATACCTCAAAATCCGCAGATGACTTTTTGTTTTTTGTGGGCCTGTGAACTTGTTTGCTTACATTTTTCTATTATACATATAAATAAATAAATTACTACGTTAGATTTAATTTTAATTTACTCAATTAATATACTTTCAAATAAGCCATACTAAAATCTTATGAATATTCTCGCAATTTCTGTCCGAATAATACAAAGCCATCAACGAGCCTCAATTATTATTACAAAATTACAAATAACTTTGTAACAGCGAATTTTGCAAAACGGCTTAAACATTGTAACCATCAGCCGAATTCGCAACGCACTCACGCCGCACGTCGCAATTAATATCCCAAAAATATCCGAACAACGATATATTATATACTTCGCAACGTCGGGCCCGCGAGCCAAACCGAATAAATAACGAGGCACTAATTGCAACTGAATAAATTTACCTAATCATCGGGAGGCGGTCGCCCGGGCTGTTTGCCCCGTCAAACACGCAGAGCCGCCCCCGCCGTCGTTGACTTTTAGCGCCACTGAGCCACCCCCGCCCGCGTCGCCGTTCGTCACGATTAACCCCCCGAGAAAGAAACAAGAAAGCGGCCCGAAAACCGATGCGCCACGTATTTACGAGCCGGGAGCGTATTTCGTCGTTTTAATCTCGGCCCGATCCCCCCCGAGGATTTATCCGCCTCGGACGGAGAGAGGATCTCTCCCTCTCTCTCTCTCCCTCCGGAAGATGAACGAGTGCGAGTCGGAGGGACGACGAGCGCGAGAGAGGAGATACACGGGCCGATAGACAATGGAGACAGTTCTATTCCATTCCGCCTCCTCTGTTTCCGGACGCGCAGCCCGGCCAATCGGGGAAAACTATTTGCCGGCGCGGGGGCCGAGAGAGAGAGAGAGAGAGAGAGGCTGATTGACGGCTACATGAACTTTTCGAGACGGCCGACTTGACGGGGCGGCGGGTCCTCGGACCGGAACGGGGAAGAATGGAGGAGTGTGTCCCGGTCGCGGGAGAGTTGAACCGAGGTGACAGCTGGTTAAGGTGAGATTTCTGGCTTTGTGGGGGCTGTTTAAGATGCCGCTGCCTCTGGCCGGGTGGCTGTTTGGGTGCGTTTTGAAGTTGAAGAATTGACTGATTTATATTTCAATTCAATTCAATTTCTATGGTGAATATTTTTTTAGAAAAAAAAACGTCAATTTTAGTTAGAAATATTCACTTAAAAAATGATGAAACTCCAGAGTAAAGCCCTTTTTCCACAGATTTCATTGATTGAATTATGCTCACGTGTTAAGTTTAGAGCGTGTAATTGAAAATGGGTCGTTGCCAATGGTTACGATCCTAAGCAAGTGGCAGCCACGCAGAATCCAATTTTTAAGAAAAATATCGATTAATAAAAAATTTGACGACCAGAATAAGTGAGGTCTCGATAAACGCGATCGAATTGCTTTGTTTTGATTATGATATTATCCAGTAACTTTAAAATACGTTAAAAATGCGCATTTGCATTGCCCGTCGAATAAAGTTTAATAAAAAATTATTGAATTCTGCACTGCGAGGAAAGTTACAATGAATTCCAAACAAATGCATATATATATTTGAGTATAACGCGAAGCGTTGATTTATTTCCAAATCGTTCAATTAATTAAAACAATGAAGTGAAGCGTTTGCAGTTAGCGAAACTTGTTAAACGAAAATAACGAATCAAAAATTGATAGGATAAATTAAATGTTTGTAAAAGTTTTTTATACCTTATACTCTTGCCAAAGTAAATCCAACAGTAATTAAATCCCCGTTTTCGACTTAGACAATAAAATAGCTATCAAAGAACGTAGGCCGAAGAAAATTTAAATTTCAAATCAATTTCACCGTACTCGCCATTAAAATTACAGCGTAACTTTAAAAACTCGTTCAATTTTCCACCTTTTTGTACCTTAAACGCAAAAACCAAACATTCGCCGTTCTCTCGCCGCCCACTAAAAATTTCATCCCCGGAATCAGCACCCCCCCGCGTTCGCCTCCCCCGAAACAGCGAGTCTTACGTAAAGCTCATCACTAAGCAACCCGCCCTAATTATCCAAAATGCATCACACCACCTCAGAACCCTCCTCCCCGCCGCCGCCGTGCGGCCGCAAACCCCGGCATCAAAAATTCAGTCCGAGATTCGGCCGCGCGCAGAGCAAACAACATCTTCGGCTCGTCGTCGAAAAAGCAGCGGCGGCAGCAGCAGCTCGTCGGTTGATAAAATCATAAGCACTTAACGCCGCTTGGCAAGGCTCTCGCGCGCGCATAAAGGCGCAATTATACGGCCGCATCGACGAGCCGCACGCAGGCTCCTCGTCTAAATTTCAGTATTAAAACCACAATTAGGCAACTGCAGCGGCAGGCAGGCAGGCAGGTATACCCGAACTCCGCCAGTTATGGGGTACATATACACTCGAGCGCAGGCTTGTAATTAACACGGAACAAGCCGCCCTGTATTACCCCCGCGCGCGCACTTGTCGCGCGTCGCCGCCGAATGCGGGAGCGTAAGATGCGCGCGGCGCCGCTTGGCTCGACTATCGGAATAAAGCTCGCGATTTAACAATGAATGTTTGACGAGACTTTGCGGACTTTCGGGGGGGTTTGTTGCGCCTTTGAATGCGAACTCGCTTTTCGGGGGTAGAGGTTTGATTGGAGAAGGGACTGTAGGAAGAGCGAGGGAACGAACGAGTTGCAGTGTTTTTTTTTTTAAACTTTAGAATTAAATTACGATAAAAGAGCGTTTAAGGTAACTGTTATCCCTGGTAGATAATTAACCAGTTGGGCTGGTTAACGTTTATTTTAAGAGATAAAATAATATCATTACACTGAAATATTCATGAGCAAACGTATTTAATTATTTATATTAGAATTGGCTAAACACTATACTTAACATTTCTATCAGGGTATTAAATTGTTATTCAGTGATGTATTGCCGTGTCCCAACAGAATATTACTTCTTTACCACGAAGATGATACAATTCTCCGGAATCATCCCGCCGCGATATCCCTTTCAGCCTCGTAATCAACAACCCGAATTCACTTACTCATGATAACGACCATTAAATAATTAAGACAGCCAAAGCAAACGATCCGCCGTCGCGGCAGCCTCGCGCGTGTCCCCGAGAAAAAAAACGGGGGGGGGCGGCAACTAATTAGCCCAGCAGCTCTCTCTCTCTCCCGTCGCAATCCGCCGCAAAGCAGACATCCACGTCAAAACGCTCTCGCAGCGCAGAGCTCATCGCGGAGCCGCGTTACTATTCCAGTACAATTCCGTCGCTGGGAGTATATATATATATATATACGTAAGCCAAAGGTGGGCCATCGTCAGGCTGGAAGTCCTCTTCCATCGCTAGATTACGTATAAACACATGTGCGCGCGGCTGCGCAGACGGGAGAGAGAGCGAGAGAGAGAGAGAGAGGGAGCTTTAAGCGCAAATTAATTAAGAGCCCCGCTCGCGAACTGCATGCGCGCGAATAATCCTTTGTAATCTGTGTATTGAAATGCCGGGCTGCCGCCGCCGCCGCCCGCCCGCCTGCCTTCCGCGAGGGCTGAACGTGTCGCCGGGCTAATGATGATAATGATGGATAATTTGCCGGCCGCATTTATCACACTCTTATTCGATCGCCGCCTGACGTTGACTAAATGCTCGAAGATGATTTATCTCGAGGCGGCGACGACGGCGGGGGAGATGTGCGAGTTTCTCTTTGCGGGAATTTCGGTGGGCTTTCGCGGAGAGGAAGGGCTTGGGATATAATGGTTTCGAGGTACTAATTTGGAAAAGTTTCCGGGGAAAGCGGGTCGAGTGGGGCATTTGTAATAATTCGGAGAGGCTTTCAAAAAGTTGTTGTAATTTTTGAGTGGTGCTTACGGGCATTGAAATTTTAGTTTTAGATATATTTTTAGTTTTAAGTCATCTGCGTTCTTAAGATATTTTATCTATAACCGGATCAGCGCACAGGAGTATTCTGTTCTGCTGAATTACTTTGAAATTGTAAATACATATGTCATTACCTTTGTAATAACTTGACTGGTGTAATAATAAATTTAGCAAACCTGCATATAACTATGCGATGGAAATTAATTTTAAAATTAATCCAATAGAATAGAGAATTGAGTTCCCTTTAGAAGAGTCTATAGTTGTAACGGCGTACATTATAGATTTTCCTTATGCTAAATTGAATAATTCTATTTTGAAATAATTTTCATTGCCCGCACCATTATTCAAATTTAGATTCTATTTTAGAATACCTATCAATTTCAGCCCTTTT
Source organism: Ormyrus nitidulus (assembly GCA_900474335.1). Lineage (NCBI taxonomy): Eukaryota > Metazoa > Arthropoda > Insecta > Hymenoptera > Ormyridae > Ormyrus > Ormyrus nitidulus. The sequence goes on from UCOL01001941.1 coordinate 14,249, forward strand.
CCGCCCGATAAATGCACCAACTAATTCATCGTATCAAACGCTCGCGCGGCAAGAGCCAAATGAATTTTTCCGAAAATCAGAAATCAAGAAGCTCGATAGCAATCATACCTCCTCCTCCTCCCCGTGAATCTCGCGATCCGGCCATATTTGTTCCTATACGCACGCAGCGAAGCGCACGCTGAATAAACTCTTCTAACGATACAAATGCTACTTTCGTTGGCTCTCGTCCGGCCCTCTCGAAGGCAAACCTCCTTCCGACGTATACAGATACATTACGACGGCGTCTATATACGCCCCTCGGCCCTCTTATATATCTCGTTGCACTTTAGCCGATTGCTTGATTGAACGTATAACGTATCGGAGGCGGCCGGCGCTTCTTCGGATAATAAAAGGAGCGGAGCTGCAGGAAGCGCGGAAATTCATTCGTATTTGTTTACCCGGCGAGATATCATTGCGCAGCCTTTCGTTTGAGCGATGTTTGACTCCCCCCCTCGTATATACATTCCCCGGGATTTCGCGAACAGACGCGCGACGTATATATATGTATATATATATGTCGACGAGAGACGCGCCCATTGTGCGCCCCGACGAAATGCAGTCCTCGTCCCCCCCAGAGTTCACTGCTCCGACGTTTGTCTGCGCTGAATTTTCGATGGCTCGGTTCGATAGATTTTTCGGGGTTTTTCGGGGGACGATGTCGGCGGTTTTTAAAGTGGAGCTGATGAATCTTGCTAAGAAGTATGAGTGGTCTTTGGGAAACGGAACTTTAATGCTGATCGCTTTGGCGTTGTGAATTTTTAATCGTTACTGTAAATTTAATACTATTTGACATGAAAACTTTTATTACGTTTCTTTGAAAGTTTCCAGAACGTGAAGATTTAAGAATAAGACTATTTTCTAGTGAAATAGTACTTCCACTTCAAATTTTACCGCGAAAATTGATTTTTTTATCTTTTAGCATTGTAAAGCCGACTATCTGACCTGCAAACAATATGACCTTAAAAGAAAAAAGAATAAGAGATCGAAAGAAAGCTATGAAAATTCGAAAATACCTCGGCGCCACACATGATTTTTCCATAGGAACGATTGTCCCGAAGTCGTCGACTTCGAAAAGTGGGCCAACGTCGAAAACGTCGCTGTACATTACTGAATTGAATATCGATTATACGTCGAATCTCGGGATCGAGACTGAAAAAAAGTCCTTGAGAGAGGCAGAGAGAGGAAGAGGAAGGGTTTTAAAGGGCGGAAAAAGGGCGCGCGGAAGGGATTGCTTGTTAAGTAAAGTGGTTAATGAGATTTTATTTTAATGCTCCTCGAAAATTACATTCATTATATTAAAGTGCATAATAATTTAATTTCGAGATAACGCCAGGTTTTATCGGCTCTCTTCTCCGAGCTCGCGATAATCATTGCTTAATTTAACTAGAGACCCTTTACTTCCCCGGCTTTCCTGAGAATGCTGAAAATATATCCGTACACTTCGATCCGCAACCTCGCGAACGTACGATAATTTTATCCCATTACATCGTCAATTTTATTGTACCCACCGACAGTCTTCGGAATAGTACATCGAGCTCAATCTAAAAGCTCGCTGAACATCGTTTAGCTTTCTTCTCGAATTACTCCTCGGCCCTTGAAATAAACAGAAAATCGTTTAAACGAATCTCCGAGAAAAATCTCCATAATTCAAGGCGCGCTCGCGAGCACTTCCCCTGTGCAGAAAAGGCAGCCACTCGATGAATTAGAAACTAAAAAGGTAGAAGCTAAAAAGAGCGCGGGGCGGCTGAAGCGGCCCGATACCACAGAGAGGCACTCACGTGTGTCTAACGCGCATAAATCGCAGGAAAATTGCTGCTCGTCAGCAGCACGGCGTACCTACCCGCGCGCACACACGGACGCGCATACACAGCCAAGCAGCTTATAATACACTCCGCGCTCGGTGGTGCAGCGCACCGCCGAGCGCGGCACTTGCCTCGAATGCGTCACTACTCCGGGGCCACTAATCCATTTCTATTTTCCAGGGCCTGAGCCGAGCCGAGAGCAATTGGCCCAAGATTGCCCGGAGAGCTGTTAGCCCCGTTGGAGTTGGAGAAAAAGGCTCCACCCCTCCTACCTCCCCCCGCCCGATCTTGACAATTCGAGTCGGCTAATGGCCGATAATTCTAGGGGGCTTCGCCCCTTTTTTTCTTCCGCGACCTGCCACGACTCTTCTCAAATCTCGGCGAGGGTTAAAGCGGGGAGAGAGGAGATGCGATCGCCAGCTGATTCGGCCCCGTCGCCGGGAGTTGTTTTCTCCCGATGAGCCTTTTTATTTCGGGAGCTCTTATCGGCGGGGGCTCTTTTTGAAGGACGGAAATCGCGCGGGAGGACACTAATTCGGGAAATGGGACGGGACGGGAGAGCTGCGCCGCTGCTGATTCTCGCGAGATGGTCTTCCTCGGGAAGGACGGCTTGTGTGTTATACCGGCTGATTGACCCTTATTGATAAGGTGTCTCGGATGTTTGGAGAGCCTTCGCCGGACGCTCGGGGGAAGAAAGAGCTGATACGTGTTTTTTCAATTGTTATGATGATGTGTGCCGGGACTGCCGAGGAAAGGGAAGGACCTTTTTTTTTATACCCTCGGCGGCGAACGTATTGTTGATTTGATGGCGTTTAGATAAATTGAAAAGGCGAAGCTTGTTTTCACGTGATTTTCTTGTTTTGCTATCGCTGCGATCTCTCGTCGGCGAGGATGATGTTTTATTGTTTTTAAAGGAATTTCGAAAGCTTACGAAAAGACTGCAAGTGATCGTAGCTATATACTTTTGACTAAACTGTGATACTCAAGATATAGTTTAAAATACGACGAAGAACTTTAGAGTTTGAATCGTTTGAGCAGAAATTTTCAAGACTATTCCGACGGCTTCAATGAATTACGATGCACTAACTTTTCTGTCCAAATTTTTAGTCAAAACCCTCCTGACAACAAAAAATGCCACCATTCCAAACGTGCCTTATCAACATCTCCCGCCGTGTCAGCACCGCCTAGCAACGTCCAAAAAAAGCAGAATATCCAAATCCTTACATCCGAAACTTCTTCCTACTCCTCCCCCCTCGGCCTTCGTCTAATTACAGAAAGCGAGGAAAAAAGCCGAACCTCGCTCTCCGTATGCGTAACCATGTCTTCCCTGCTCGGGAGGGGGGGGGGGGGGGGCAGGCACTTTATTCCCCTCGAATTTAATTGCAAACTCGGGCGATCTTGATTCCCGGCGCCGTTTAGCGCCGAGGAGAGAGAGAGAGAGTGAGGGCAGAGGGAGCCGCGCAGGAAGGAAAGCCCGAGAAAGCGCCCTCTATCTCTCCCCCAGAGCCATAAGGAAAATGAAGATAAAACACGAGGCGAGGCGGTAATCGCGAGAAGGGGGAAAGGGGGGGGGGCGTAGGAAGCTTACAAAGGGAAATATTGAGCTTCCTCGAGCGGCGGATGCTCTCTCGGAAATCATTGACGAGCCGCGCGTTAACCCGGTTTTTTATGCGTTTTTAGTGTCCTTTATCGTTACGGTCGCCGGGGACGGACGTTTCGCGAAAAACAGAGGAGAGAAAGAGAGAGAGAGGGAGCTTTTTTAATCTGCCGCTCTCATTGGCCGGAAGGGAATCGAGCTCCGAAAGCTCCCGGATGTGGGCGATTCCTGTATTATAGGAGGCCGCGGCGGCGGCGGCGGCGGCGGCGGTTCTTAAGGACGGCGAAATAATCTCGAAGGCGAAGGAAGTTGATTTGATACTACATCTTACTGTCGTTCGCTTCCTTTATCCTTTCTATACTTACTTATTTCATGACTTTCGGTTATCTTTTACAGTTTTCACCGTAAAACCGCTTTATACGGAGAGTTCGGGCCACTTGGCCTCGGCTTCGATGGCTTTCTCTCCTTTTTTCTTTTACATTCTTCGATACTGAGAGAGTGAGAGAGAGAGAGAGAGAGAAAAAAGGGCCGAGAGAGCCGCGCCGAGACCAGGGATTGGTATTATATATCGGGGGACCTTCGGAGATTCTTACGGTTTTTGGTTTTAAACCGTCGGAGTAAAAGTCTTTATTTTAGGTCAGTCTGCTGTGCGGCTTAGTTGGCTGTTCCTTAGTGGATGTCATATTTTTATTCGATTATGTAATAATATATAATTGATAGAGACATTTTTTTAAAGAAATAATTTAGCGATGGACGTTCCCTGAAACGTTAAGCAGTTTTTGGTCAATTCTTAGCTTGTTTTGTAGTTGAAAGCAACAAATTGCTATTATTTTTTGTTATTGTCAAATAATTAATCATGAATATTTCAGTGTAATGATATTTTATCTTTTAAAATGATTTTCCAATTGTTTTTATTTAATTTAGGCATCAATTCTAGCTAAAAAAGGCTCCATTTAAAATACACGTTAACCAGCCCAACTGATTAATTTTCTACCAGGCTTTCTAGCATTTTATATTAAAAATTTTATTTTATTATACAGAATCCATTGCTAAGCGATCAGCGACTAAGCCGCTTGGATTCAAATGCGTAAAATTAAAAAATTCGAATATAAGGAAGGATCTTAATAAAAAAGCTCTCGGGATGAATCTATAATTCATAATTTAACGGCAGATTAGACGCGCCTCCAAATGAGAAAGGAGCTGTCAATCTTTCAATAATGGCAAATCAATACCACAGTAACCGTTTATCTTTTCTTCGTTTACTTATCTTATAATCTCGGAAGGGTCGGATTGGGTAGGCAGGGATTCCTCCGGCGAGTGGAAGGATTTCCCGGAGAAGGAGAGCGAACAATGATCACGAAGTAATCTAAAGCGAATGAATCACCGGTCTCGCGAGTCGAAAGAAAATTTTCGACCCCGGCGCCCGAAAAACTCGGCATAGTTTTCTCGTTTCGTTTTCGCATCAAACGCCTGGATATATATTGAATCGAGGCGGGTGAAAAAAAAACATCTCTTTTTAACTCTATTTTAGTTTAAGCGGCGAGCATTTACCAAAATCAACCTCTCCTACGTTAAAAAGCCGCGAGAAAACATGAAAATTATTCTGAATTAATCAGGGCACTATTTACGCTAAAAGGCGGCAGTTAGGCGAACCCTTCGAGAATTAAATATTAATATATTCAAACCGCGGCATTCCGCGGCGATATTTCCAGTGAAAACAGCGGCTCTGTATTTTGAGAAAACAGCCCTCTCTCCCTTCCGAAAACGGACGATTTCTTTTTTCTCCCCCGCCCCCCAACGAAACTCTCTCTCTCTCTCTCTCGGCGAAGAAACGCAATTTAAACAATTCCCGCGCCCTCGGCTCTCGATATTTCTCGAGAGCCGCGCACATCAGTCAATGGCGCTCGGATATTACATTAATTAACGCGGGGATAACTTTGAGAAGTAAAAAGAGAAGAGTGAGAGCGAGTAGGCGGAGGGGGGAGGGGATAAGACGAGGTGTCGAGCGTGGAGGCCGCCGTTGGAAATAAGAAATGTCATTAAAGTTTCTCTCTCGGAGCCACGTGTCGATTCTCTTTTTCCATTCCGATCTCAGACTTTCTCCCTCCTCTCTCTCTCACCCTCCGTAACCCGGGCGTTTTTCACGAGACGGCGGAGAAAGCCGTCGTCGTCGTCGTCGTCGTCTGTCCTCGGCTCGCTCCTTCCTTTTTTTTTCTTCTCCCCCCGCGCGCTTTATTTCGTTCTCTCTCCCCTTTCGTTCTCCCTTTCAACATCTTTTCTGATTATTTTTCATTCTCCGCAGGTGGCGGTCCCTTGGCTATTTGCATTGAAAATGAAGGGCCAGCGGAGAAAGCGGAGAAAGGAATTCTGAAAGAGAGGGACTCGCGCACTTTCTTCTTCTTCTTCTTCTCACTTCTTCGTTCCTCTTCGCGGTCTCCTCCTTCGAGTGTACGAATCTCCGGGCTTTTTAACGCCCCGCGCCTTCCTTCTGCTCTCTTTTGCATACTTTCCCCGGCTCTCTCTCTCTCTCTCTCCGCTCCTTTTCTTGGCTTTTAACTTTTCTTTGCGCGCGGCAAGTTTCGCCGGGCGAGCCTTTTTCGTTCCCGACGACGCCCGGCGCTTCTTTTTTTTTTTCTTTCTTTTTTCACGGCGCCGTTCGCACCCCCCTCCGCCAACCTTTTCCCGGCCTTTTTTGCCGGAGAGAGAGGCTGTAAGACTTGTCAATTACCCGAGTCAATTGGCTGGATGAAATGTTAGCGGTGACGAAATTACTCCCGGCGAAGTGGTATGGATTATTGCGAATTTATCGAGGAAAAATTCAGCTCGATGATGATTTTTAATTGTTTTAGAAGCTTTGAAACAAAAATGTGAAAAAAAAAATAATTTTCACAGTTCAAAACAGTTTACACGCTTTTGATTTCCGAAAACAAGTTATAAAAATCCCTCATCGCCGCGTCACTTAAAATTCAATTAAAAATCGGTTCGCGCCACAGGCTACGCAGTATATACCTTTCTATAAATTTCCCGTTAATTGAAATAAAAACTCGCGCGCGTGTTTATTTCATCAGATACTATCCGGCAAACGGTTAGTTTTCCGAATCGACGCCGCGGACATGCATATGCACGCGGCGTTTTTTTTTCAAAAAATAAACACACACTACTCGCGCATTAATCAACTCCGAGTTCTCTCACCCCCTCCTGCCGAAATGCGCCGGCACACATTTTTGTTCCAGTTTGTTAGGCCATTAAACGCCGGCCGATACGGCGTAGGTTTACATCGCGGCGGATCATCGCACGCGGCGGATGAAAAAAAGCACATTTTAACGAATCGAATTGTTTCCGGCCGCGGGGCGCAGCTCTCTCTCTCTCTCGCATTACGCCGCGAGAATTAAAAAGGGACGGCTGCCGCGCGTCGAGAGTCGGCTGTTGCGCCCGCCGCGAAAATTCGATTAGCGGGCCGGGTGAGCCATTGAAATTCTCGCGATCGCGCGCCGCGCGGGATATACTCGGTGAAAGCTCGAGCCGAGAGCTGTTGGGCTCTCTGCGATTGCGGGGGAAATATGGCGACAAGTCGACGACTTTTTAGCGGCTGTATTGCGGGATCGGAAATTTAGTGGGGCGATGCGATATCTGTCGGTAGTGCATTATGTTTGTTGTGATCATAGGTTTAGAATACATGTAATCTTTAGAAAGTGTGAAAATTATCAAACAAGAAATTTTTTACTTATTTAGAAGTACGTTTTAAAGAAAACAATTTAAAAATCGAATCAGCATACTCCTAATATTATTTTTATTTAATTTCCAAAATAAACACTATTCTTTACTTAATAGTCGAATGGGTCGAGCTGTCACAAAATTTTACCACACTGAAACAGTTCAATAAATAACAATTTACACGAGTAAATTCTAAGGAACAAAAAGCCGAATAATTGCCTTGTCAAAAGCTGACATCCCCAAAAAGCAAAAACCCCAATAATCCCCAATAGTTTATTCGCCGCTCAACCGCGAGCGCGCATAAATACCGCTCAGATAATTCCTTCCAAAACACACCGCTCCGTAAACTCATACCACTCGCCTCCTAAGAATGCCTCAACAAAGTCTTATTGGCTGAAAACTCATCAACTCCTTGTCTCGATCTAATAACCCGAAAGCGAGGAGCGCGCGCGTCTCTCCTCTCTCGCCTTATAGCGCGTCCTCCGCAAGCCTAGACGCGGTACACAATTTGCCGCCTCCCCCCCCCCCCCCCGAAGACGAGCCGCGCGCGACGCCCGCAGTCAGCTGGGCTGCTGTGCATCGTGCGTTCCTCCATCCGGTAATACGATACGCCGCCATGAATAATAATGTTTACTCCCGACGAGAGGCCCCCGCGCCGTTAGCGCGTTACTCATACCTTCGACTGCTGCTGCCAGAGGGGGGGAGGGGGGAGGTGGGGGTTGATTCTCGCCTATTGACTGCCGCTACGTGACGCGGCTCGGGCTTGACCCTATATCCTCTGGGCCGGGGGAGGAGAAAGCCCGACAATGCAAATTATCGTTACCGAGTAATTGGGCCGCAAATTGGGTCGAGGACGCTAAGTCGGGTAATCGGGGGCCGTTTTTCAGTTGCGCGAGCGGGACTTTTGATTTTTCTCGCGGGTTTGAAATCAATTTTATTCGGGATTCTAAAGTGTGTTCTCGGATGTTAGTATCTTTATTTTGCCAAACAAAATTTGTGAAAAGTTCAATGAAAAAAATGTAATAACCCCTTTGTATTCTTTCCAATGACCAGATTCTGGCCTTACTTAGCAAAGTAAATCCTTCTCTAAATTAACGAATTTAACAAGAAAACCCCGTCTCGAAAACACCCTCTTCCCCTCTCCCCCACATAAAACACCCGATCAGCGGCAATCCTCGGCGGGGAATCGCAGCATATTCCCGCCGATAATTCTCGTCGACGCGCATCCGGGCAACTAAGTCAGCCTGGCAAAGCCTCTCGCTGACAGTCAGTAGGTGAGAATAAGCCCCGGGTGCCTGCGGAACGGCTCTCTCCCTCTCTCTCTCGCCGTCGCAGGCAGCCTATAAAGCCCCGGCGGATGGGCGGAGAGAGAACTGGCTGGAGATGAAAGAGGGTCGAGCGGCCCCGGGGCTGATTGCATCAAATAAAGTGCAGTGTTGCAGCCTGCAGAGAGAGAGAGAGAGGGGGGGGGGAGGCTCTCCTCCCGGGAATATTTCGACTTATCGATATATCTCGCGAGGAGCCTGCGACTCCCGCGGGTTTCGTCAAAATCTTCGAAATGAACTCGTAAACTGATTTGCCTCCTAGGATCCTCGAGCGCGACGTAATAAAATACGCGAGCGGCAGAAGGCTGCCGCCTTGTTCGACGAATTTTTTTTTTCCTCCCGCGCTGGTTTAATAAACTTAATGCACCCGGAGAATGGCAAATATTATAACGCTGCGGGGATTACGAATTTCATTCGAGATGCGTGCATTGTCGGGAGGCTGTTTTTTTTTGCGCATCGAGTTCGGCCTGCAGGAGAATTGATTAATATTACACTTTTTGCGTTTTTTTACATCTTACTCTCGAGTTATGATTTAATAATCTCGGCGATAATTTCTCTGCGCCCAAGTCGGCGATGCGCTTCGAGCCATTACTTTTATTACGAGGAAGCGTTTTGCGCCTGACTTTTTAACCCATTTTTTGAAAAATTCATAAAACGAGATACTTTTGTCGGGGCGGCTGATAAAAAATTCTTCTCCTCTGTACATAGTCTTTTTATAGCTACGATCCTAAGTACTTTCCGAAAACCTTGTTCATCGATTACCTCTCTTAGCCGTGAAAATTCAATTAACCGGTGTAATTGGTTGTTAGCAACGTTCGTTACACTGATGAAACCAGTGAAACAGAAGATGCAATAATGCAACCAGTACGCATTAAGGATTCGGAACTTGAGCGCGGCGGCGTTTGCGAACTTGCCCGAAACCGAACCTCGTTACGTCCCATTACCCGCGTCGGTTCCGCGTTCGATCAGACAGTAGTCCGACAAAGGGGCACAATATAAAAAAAGCGCGCATTACATCGCTCGCCGCATCTCGGAAACTCGTCGAGATCCCCTCGCGTCTAACCGCCGCCCGGAGCTCTCGCCGCGTATTATATATATATAAAGATGCGAGTTCCCCGTCGTCGTCGGCGGAGAGTTAACCGCGCCGCGCAGATTTTCCTCCCGCCTTTTTTCTCCCGCTTATCGCGCGGCTCTTAAAGCCGGGAATAGCTAAGCGGGCCCGTAAATTCTGTTTATAAATCTGACGAGTACTTCGGCCCGGGGTATAATGGCGGAGAGAGAAGAGAGAGAGAGAGAGGCGAAGATAGCTCGAAAACGCGGCCGCTAATGAATTCATTTGCGAGGCAAGCGAGCGAGCTATCATCGGGCGCCGGAATTGCTTAACGAAACGGAAGTCGCTCTCTCTCTCTCTCTCTCCCTCTCTCCAGGAGCGCCGAACCGCGGATATAATTGTGATTCGACAACGAATTTTAATTATCATACCGCGGACGGGGTAGCCGAGGCAGCTCTCTCTCTCTCTCCCTCTGCTTTCGCGCTCCGCTGAAATTAATCGGCGAGCCGCGCGGAGCTGTGTGCGGTCGGTCTGATCGCGCCGCGCGGCGCGCTTCCTCGCTTTGTTGTTAAGCGTGTGGGGAGGGGCTGTACTTTGATCCCTTTGCCTGTATCTTCTCTTCGCGTTATGAGCCGATGTGCATTTCGGATGTCTTTCTATTTGTCTTTGCACTTTGCGATGTCTTCGCGATGGCTTCTTTTGGGAGGGAGGATTTTTTGGCCTGCTTTGTATATTATCCGACTTATTTTACGCGTTGCAAAAATAATTTTAGATAGGTGAATTAGGTTCCTCCCAGATTCTTAGGTTTTTGTTAAATAATAACAAAATTTTAACAATTGAAATTATTATTTCATGAATTGCTATATTATTCGTGCTATTATTTAACGAAAACCTAAGTGACCCTCCAAGAATCTGGAAGAAACCAAGTTTACCTATTCGAAAAAAAAACTCCAAAGGGTGCGGAGGATTTATTTTCTTCAATAAAAATAAGTTTTACTTGCTTAATAAAACAAGGAATAATTTGATAACAAGTCTGGTGTTATAAACTCAACGATTTCAGTTACTGTTCCCAATTATCAACTTTAATAATTGTACAATTTATAATAAAACTTTTCTCAAAAGCGCAGTATTTATATTTTTCTACAGCCCACTCGACAGCTCCACTTCGGAACCTCGAGCAACTCGGACGTTGACATTCTCCGTCCCCGGAGCCACTCAACGCAGCCATCAATCCTAACCATCAACTCATTCTAAACCCGCCCCGCCTCCCCTACTCATCCCGTCCACCCTAATTTCCCATTACCGCGCAAAATCCTAAAAGGCGCTTCCAGCGAAAAAAGCGGCCCCCATTCATCCTCCTCCCCCAAACGACAAGCGCCGCGCAACAAAACTAACCTCCGCGGGAAGCTCCGCTTTTCGGCTCTCATACATCATTTGCATAATACAGCTTCGGGGGGGGGGGGGGGAGAGGCGCTCGTCTCGTAAACGTCGCAAAGTGCCGGCGTCTGACCCAGTCGTCGAGAAAGACTCTCTCGCGGCGATAAACGTTCGGCGGAAGCGCGGTGACGGAAGTCGGGGGGGCGCGCGGGGCGCGCTGATAGAGGCTGCACTGCAGCTATGCGCTCCTTGGGGCGGCGGCGGCGGCGCATTAGCCTTAACGAGCTTTTAGCGGCGAGTTTTTCCAGCGAGATTATAACCGCGACTCAGCTTAATGTCGACTTCTTCGACTGGCCGCTTTTTGCGCTCGTCATGGAAATTTCGGCCTCCCTCCCCCCGCACGCCGCTACATTCATTGTCCGCGCTTTCTTGCAGCCGCGCGGGGGGGAAAAAAAAATTGCCTCGTTAGTCGCGCGCGGGGATGTGGACTGACTGCTCGGTTATTTTCATCCGGAGGAGGGCGGCGATGGAAATGGAGAGCTGCTTGCTTTTACACTTGTCGCGTTTTTTGTCTCCAGAGCTGTGGCTGTTATGTATATGCGCCGGTTCTTTAAATTCAAAGAGGATTTGAATATCGTGCTGGCCGGGGTTTAAAAGAAATTTCACGCTGCCGTTTGCGCCCCTCAAGCTGCCGCGCGCGAACACGGGATTATTTTAGGCCGGGCTTTTTTTCGAGTTTGTTGCGCAGCTCGCGGTGATGAATCGGGGTGGATTTTTAAATTTATTATGAATACCAAATTTTGAGGCTTTTTCAGCGGGGGAGAGATACTTGTAATTGAGTGAACTGTGTAATTTTATTATTAGAATGTTCGCTTCTAAGAAAAAGCTAATAAGTGTTATCTATTCGCAAAGGATTACAGTTTCGCACACAAAGAAGATTAGAGAACTTTTAATAATTTTCTAAATGTTTTACTTAAAAGATTTTTATTAACTTCAAGCACGTCTTCTCACTTCGATGACTCGACAAAATCTGACAATTTTCTAAAACGCATTCGCTCAATTGTCTGACAAAAATTCTGTCATTTTTCTAAAAAAACTGCTCGTAATCAATTTAAAATAAAGCGACATATTCAATTCAGACTAGTGTTCCTTTGGCCAAGCGTCCGTGAAAAAGCCTCTCATTTTTCGTCCCGTGCCTTCCTTAATTTACTGATTGACTTATTTCATGATAAAAAATCATGTCACAATCATTGAAGGAAGAAAGCGGCTCCGGCCGATCCTCTGCGAACGCCTTGCACGCGCCCTACGAAAGGATTCGACTTTTACCATTCGTCAGACACTTGCCATTATTTTTATTCCTTTTAAATTAATCTTGTAAATTCAATGAACTTAATTAAGTATAATTAACTTGATTGTTAAAAGACAATTGGACGTTTACAAACATTTTTTAAACAATTAAACGAAACGGTATAACACTAAGTCTTCTTTGTAACGATCAATTTACCTCCCTCGTCGTCCAACAAATCTCACCCCCTGATTACCCACTTAATTACAATAATCATCTCCACCGCCAGACACGACCAGCGACCTCCCAGAATCGCTCGCTCCCCTCGTACTTCCACCGTCGAAAAACAGAGATGATGCAAAGTGGTAGTAGCTGCCCGAAATCGGCGCCGGAGAGAGAGGAAAAAAGGGCTTCGTTCTCGGGCCGAGCCACACCGCCACAGTCGAAGAATCTCCGCCGGCAGGTGAAGCGGAACTCTCGGCTCGTCGGGAGATCTGCGCCCGATAAAATATCCAATTTAAAGTTTCATCGTAATTTTACGATTCTTGGAAGTAAATTAATAGTATTATCAGGAGTCTCTCTCTCTCTCTGTCTCTCCCCCGCCTGGCTCGCGACCCGAACTCGGAAAATAAGCAGGGCTATTACTCATTACAGGCCTTATCGGCGCGCCGCTCCTCTCTCTTTCTCTCTCTTCTTTCTTCTGCGTGTGCATTCCGCCGATTATTTGGCACGTCGCCGATATATAGTCGAGAGAGAGAGAGAGAGGGGCTTCATCCTTTACTTTCGCGCGCCGCGTTTTATTACGCCGCCGAACTCTTAATTGATTCGGCAAAGTTGGGGATGGGGGAACGGGAGACGGGGGGCGGGTTTGCCCTTTTCATCGATTCGAGTTTTAAGCGCGTATTCCGCGCCGACGGTGAAATTACAAGAATTAGGGAAGTTCGCGCGGGTTTTTGCGCCGAGCTTCGCGGGCCCCGGAGTCGTTTTATTGGATTGTCCCCGATATGGGCTGGATTAATTAAGTTGCATAAGCGTTGTATAATATTGAAAACTGCACGACCAAACATTATATAATAAAATGAATTTTTAGCGATGAAGTGAAACCATTTTTTCAAAAGAATGCTTCCTTTTCAGATGTCAATGAATTCAGATTTTGAAAAGTTTAGAAAATATAAAAATGTATCCTATTCAAAATCTATTATGGTTTATTTATAAATATTTGAATTTATTTCCTTAGTTTACCTTCCCCAGAATCTACTATTTTAGTTAATGCTTTATATATTATATTATAATGAATGAATTGGATATAAGTATATAAACACTGAGCGAAAAGAATGTTAAAAGATATGGTTTTAGTTAAGCGTGTGCATGAAATCCATACTAAAACGCAGTAAATTCCCCACGGCGAATGAGTAGGAAGGCTTTCGTATAAGAACAGAGTAGTCGAATGGGTGGTACTCGTTGTAGAACACTGAAGTCACGGACAGACCAACTCCAGCTCGATATATGGTTTAGATTTGTAATTTTTATCATCCGCCGCAGCTCGCCGCTCTTCCGCCGCTATTTTCATCTATTTTTACAGCTTACCCACTTGAAATTTAATTTGCAAGAGATTTCTGCTGCTCCAGTTTCCCCGTTGTATCAAAATAGTTCCTTTTATTTATTTTGAAAAATCTCGACACGTATAAAGAACGAGTTGATATTATATAAATCTATTTCCACGTTGTCTGAAACATTATTAATCCGCAAGCTAAATATTTTCAACCTTGCGAATCGTGCCTTGAACCTCGACAATTTAAAGGAGGAATTAGTATGCAACAAAATCCCCGAATAACACCGTAAAACGAGGAGAGCCCTAAAACGCTCCTGTTTCCGATTCAGGCCGACTCCCTCCTAAAAGATAATCGAACAACTCTCGTTCGACTAAACGTCCCTCCTCCCTTGAATCATTATGAGCGGCGAAATTCCAAGTTTATGCAGATGAACCCTGTCGAAATAGCCCTCGAATCCCCTGACTTTTGATGGCCCTCCTTCCCCCTCCCCCCCACCCCTCTCCGCATTACCATAGAAGCTGTTTTCGCGTTTACACAGAGAGGCCGCGAAAATTTAAACGTTCGCGCGAGGGAATATAAGTGCGCGGCGGCGGCTCGAAATCCGCGCGGCCGCCTTATCCAATGTAAATCCCTTCCGGACGCGGCGGCGGGGGAGGGGGGGAGGAAACACGCCACGAGACGCGAGGCATCCCTCCCCCCCCCTCCCCCCGCGCGTGTGCCTTCCCACGCGAGTAATTAGAGCTTTTGCATAATGGATCGTGGTCATAACGAGAGATAAACTCCGTGATATCGTAATTCAGGGAAGAGCCGAAGGGGGGAGTAGAGCTCTGGCGGACTTTCCTGTCGACGCGGAGGGCGAGTGTATGTATATATGTATGTAAGCGCGGCTTTCGTTGCCGCGCGGCGCTGCACGTTTTGCGCCCGATCGAGCAGCTTTTTGTTTGGCTAATTTAGCTAATGCAGATTAACCGGCTTTTAATTGCTTGATGCATATACCACGCCGAGCTCGCGAGCGCGATGCAGCGGCTTTTGTTTATTTCTGCGGGGGAGAGTTTTAACGCGGGCCGAATCTGCCTTGATAACGCGTGCTTGAACTTTATTTTGCGGCGGCGATGTATCATTTACGAATGTTGTAAACTCCGGGTGGGTTGCGGTGTTTTTAATAAGCCGGGCGAGCGGCGGATGACAGAATTTAATAATATGTTGGGGGTAGAGACAGAAACAAAGTATGTGGTTTTATTAATTGTAGTTTTGAAAAGGTCTTGTTTGAGGGAAGGAAGCGTTGACAAATATGTAAATAATAGAAAAAAACTGGTTTGTATTTGTACAAAATCAATTGATTAATTTCCAAATTTGAGAAATGCGGATTATTAAACTGCAAGTTTCAATGATTTCTTAAAATTGATTGTTAAATTTATAACAATCGATTCAATAACCAAACCAATTTATTATTTTAACGATTGCTTTTATTAAAATTCACTTGGATTTATCAAAAAATACATTTTATTTACGGACCCTTTTAATCTCCTCCAGCCAAAAGAGAAAGTAAAAAAGTTCGATCCACTTCGGCAGCGACACAAAGCAAGAAAACTAAGTGCATCGTGGAGTCGCACATACGAGATAGCCGAGAGAGAGTTTAGCAAGTTTTTTTTCTCCCGGCAAGAAAAAGCCTCTCACAAAAGATTGCGCGGCGCGTATCGCGTGACTGGGATGATTCTCCGAGATCGGATTGGGTAGATATACGAATTATGCCGGGCAAGATCCGACTGACCGAACCCATAGAGACCGCAAAGTACACAAGGAGGGACTCATCGAAGTTCCACGGTCGATTCTACCAATGTACAGCGGCGGGTATCTGTTTAAACAAGGATTTACCTCTCACCTAGTTCTGACAATTGCCGCCGAGTTTGGTATTATTTCTGCAAGCGGCGAGTCTATTTTATTAAAAACTTTCTTGTGTTTATCTTCGCGACGCGAAATCGGTTCGGTTTTTCGATTGAGTTTTAAAAAAAAATTCGGTCTGGCGAGAATTCTTAAATCTAAATAAGCTGGTCATCCAGAGCTACAATCTTGACTACACTAAGAGAAGAAATATAGTAAAAATTACAAATAATCTTGTAAAAATGACCATACTGTCTAGTAAAAACCACCACAGACTATCAAAATGTACTGAATATGTAAGAAATTTGACTATGCTCTCTGGTAAATTTTCCTATAAAGTATGGTCATTTTTTTGGTTTTGACAGTTTGTGGTGGCCTTACTAGGTAGTATGGTAATTTTTACTAAACTTTTTTCTCAGTATAGGCTTTAATGTTTCGATATTTCTAAATATTTGTTTCAACTGTAATAAAATTCACGGATGTTTATCTTAAATCTTAGATGCAGAATAATGCGCATACATGAAGTTGCCTGTACCTATAC
>UCOL01001942.1:0-30436 GCA_900474335.1 Ormyrus nitidulus
ACACACACACATCCATACAGACATTTTTCAAAAATCATTTATTCTTGTTCCTGACACCTTAAAATACAGTTATAACCATTTTTTCGAACAACTCCAAAAATTACTATCACAATGCTTCCTCTAGGAGGAAGCAAAAAACTGCGTTCACACCCACCGCAAGTGTCCAATATCCCTCCGAAACGCAATTTTTTTTAACCGCCCTAAAGCCGCTTTTACACCCGCGCACGAGATGGAAAAACGCAAGCGGCGTTAAAAAAACAAAAACTCGACTTCGCAATTAAAAACAAAGGCAATAAAAAGCGCGAGAGACGCGCACGCAATGCCCGCGCGCGACAAAGGCAAGAGACAAAAGCGCCCTCGAAGACGGAACGACGTCGCCGCGCGCCTCGTGCGAAAATGGCCGCGGAGAGAGAGAGAGCCGCCGCGCGAAAAGGAAACCGCTTTGAGAACGCCAACAACGACAAGCCTTTGACATTACACCTTCTCTCCCTCGTCGCGCGCGCATCTCATTTCGCGCGAAATCGCCGCCCGCCGCGTGTGCGTGTGTAATATATATATATATGCGTCGCGTGACGGCCTTTTTCTCCGGAGGAAAGAATGGAGCCTGGACGCTCGTGGGGTGTGTATCGACTCGCCGGCAGTTTTTCTGTTATTCAATGAGCGCCGCTTCGCGGAAACGTTTTCACCGCCTCTCTCTCTCTCTCTTTCTCTGTCTGACTTTGCGGCCTGAAAATTCGACGCCGAGAGAACCGATCGCGTGATGATGCGCTCCCAAGGCTTTGCTTTGTTGTCCGTGGATTATTGATTTCGCTTGTGGAAACGGTCTTTTTTAATAATTCGCGCTGTAACGTTCAAGTACGGGTTTAGCAATTTGTAGGTCAATTAAAGCACTCGTGGGAAATTAACTAGTTTCGCTGGTTAACGTATGTTTTAAATAGAGCCATTTTAGATAAAATTGAATAAAAGCTATTGGAGGATCATGTTAAAAGATAAAATCTCATTACAGCAAAACGTTCATGAGCAAACATATTTAATTATTTAAAAAACCGGCTTAAAATTAGCTAAGAAGTCGTTAACAATTCCACCGAGGAGGCGACCTCCGCAAATCCAGCTGAAATAATTTTTTAATTCGCTCTTTATAAATTGGCGAGGTCCGCAATCTCCGCTAAAACGAAGAGATCTTGAATATAAAAACGAGAGAGCGAGTCCTCGCTCATCTTTTCTTCCTCTTAAAACTGAAAATCTCTCCGTGTTCCCTCCGAAGAGATTACGCTCGAAATTCATTAGCATTAATGCTCCGCCGTAATTACGACGCACTGTCCAATTTCTCAATCACCAAGGCTGGCTGGTTAAATTAGCCATCCCCCCTCCCCCCCCCCTCCCCCCGACCGACGAGAGAGAGACGTCGCCTCGTTTTATCAGATGAACCGTGGCGAGAATGCGAAATTTTTGCGCCCGAGGAATCACTGCCGCTCGCCGACAGAGAGCGCGTAGTAATCCCCGACGTTCGAGCACTCAAGGCTCCTTGCTAATTTACAGGCGCGCGCGACTCTTAATTAAAGGGGAAGCTCTTACGGGGCTCTTATCGCGTAATACGCGCGAGCTGCGCGACAGCTGTCCGACGCTGACGCGGAACCGTCGACGGGAAATCACACGGAGGATATACCGAGTTAGGAACGAGTTTGAGCGGAAACCCCGCTCTTCCCGTCTGCGGAAAACGTCGTGTTTAAACTTCCGCGACAGTTTATTGCGCGAAGTACTCGATTGATTCGAGAGAGGCGCGTTGCGTTCACCCTTTGAAACGATGTCCGTTGAATTTCCGTCAAATGAAAGCGCGAGCCCTGAAAAATGCTCGAACATTCCTCCGCTACTCCGCGATGAAAATTCGAGGAGGAGAATGCAAAGAGCGACACGAGCGCGAGGGGGAGAAGGGGGCGCGGAGAGACAGATAAAGAGGAAAGAAAGGAAGCTCGGGGGGAGTGGCTCATTTGTCTCGGCGACGCGACGACTGACGGGGATTAGCGCGGCGGGAGAGGAGTTTTTCGTCGCCGCGAGCTTCGAAACTTTGCTCTTCTACATCTTACTTCGAGTTGTTCCTAATGTCGCTCTTGTAACTCCGGCGGAGTTCGCGAAAACTTTACTCGGGGAGAGACTGTTTTGCGCTTCATCTGAAAAACGTTGTTCCTATCGGATGATTTTCCGTTTCAACCGGGAAGTATTTCGGTAATGTTTGCCCTTTGGTATGATGTCTTTGTTTTTTTTTTAACTTCTTTAGCTCTGAAATAAACAGTCAATTCAATGCATTATAAAGCCTAAAAAAATAAATTCATTCATAACGTTATTCCTAGAAGAATTACAATATTACGAAAAAATAGAAATCTCGTTCTTATCCTAAAATTTGTAACCCTATATTCTAACCCAATTGATTCTTCCAGGGAGCCTGGAAATCGGTCCTCACGCGAGCGCAGCACGTCGCGTAGTGGTAGTGCTGAGCCCCGACTCGCTAGCCGGCGGCTGGACCGAGTCGAACGTCGGGCACGTCTTCAAGCAGCTGGCCAGCCTGCCGACCCGAACGATCGTCGTCGCCCTCAAGGACCCTCCCAGCTCTCCGTCTCTGGCGAAATGCGGCCGAGTCCGCCGGGACCTGAGCAGCTCGACAGTCAACGGCGGCGGCAGCCTGTCGGACGCGAAACCCACGGCCTCGGAGCCGCTGAACCTCGAGATCCTCCGCTGGCGCGAGGCCGACGACCGCAAGTTCTGGTACCGGCTGAGGCTCGCCCTGCCGGCCGTACGGCCAGCCGGCAACGACTCCAGCTGCCAGAGCGTCGCCATGATCGTCCAGGCCAACGCCAAGAACGGACAGCAGAAGGCCCGGTCGCGGGAGAGCCTCGAGGTCCTCGTTTAGAACGACGAGATCGACATGGCCGTACTGTATAGTTTTCACGAGGGCGGGACGCCGGTTGACCTTATAGAGACTGCCATGGTTCACGTATGATCGTAGTGCTTGTTTTGAGATGCGCTCCTGGGGCTGCTGTTGAATTCAATGCCCCGCGGCCGTCTTTTCGGGCGCAGGATTGCTTCGGAGCTTTAACTTGGGAGGGGAGGCGTTGAATTAGTTTTATATTAGTTTCGTAGGCTTTTTCAGTTGATATTTGTAAATTTACTTTTATTGAAGATGTTTATAGAAGTGAGATGTAAAAAAGAAAATTTTCATGGCCTTATTCAACGAGAGGGATGTTGAGTTTTTTTGCGTATTTGAAATAATTGAATTCAACAGTGTCCTAAATCGTTGTATTGTAAATATGACTGTTAATTTTAAGTAATTTCCTAGGTTAATTACTTTGAAATGAAACCAGTGAAAATACGAATATTTTTACTATATATATCATATTTAAACTACGTATCGTAATTTACTTAAGTATTTTATCAAATTCTTTCAAGTCTGTATAAGGTCAAACTCGAACACTTGTTCCTCTCTTTGTGCGGAACTTGTAAAAAGAAAAAGATAATTACTTGAAGAAATATATATTATAAATAGCGGATTTAAAGATTTCTATTTTACCAATTTTTTCCGGTACTTATATTATTATTTTAAGGTGTTTGAGATTTTCTTAACGCATTCACTTTCGCATGCGTTAAAATTACACTGGACTTTCTTTTTAAAATACAAATATCAATGAATCGGAGTTTCAAATTCCTTGTCTTGCTGTAAATAATGTTTGGTTTTGTAGCCTTTTGTTTGCTGATATTTGTAATATTTCATATAAGACCTCTAATGGAAATGAAATTATGTTTTTGATCAAGGCTTTATATTAAACTCACGATCTCTTTTAAGTCATAAATAATTAAAAGAATTGTGCATCAACCTTTTTTACAAATGCATATTTTGATATGTTGATTGTTACTTCGCTGTCAAAACTGCCATTAATCTATTATAATCTAATTTTACAGTTTTTAAAGGTTGAAAGGAAAATAGTCCCCTGTAAAAAAGTGAAAAACAATTGTATAAATTACTTCTTAAATGCACATCTTGGATCCTTTGAACTGAACTAAAATTCTATAAATATTCTCATAAAATTATAGAGCTGAAAAGATATTCTGCATGACTAATGCTACTGCTAGCAATTACAATAAAATTTTATGTGCAATATTTTCAATAACTTTTTTACTTTCGAATATTCAATTTTTGAAAAAACTTGTCTTTAGTTTAATAAATATAAGACATTTTACATGTTTATATTTTAAGATAATTGTAATTACATTGTTATTTATCTCTTGAATTTTTTTTTTCAAGAGATGCAACTAAATATTCTATTGGTTTCCAAGGTTCCAAAATGTGACTATATATTATACTCTACTTCAATATTACACTCAAATATAATTTTGTAAATGCTTGTTGTATACACGTTTTACAATGCAAATTCGTGTAAAACATATATATAAAAGTGTAAAAAAAATCAGAAATATGAAGCAAAGAAGAATACATTTAAAACATAATTTATAAGAAACTGAAACTGGACTCGAGCAATTATAAATACTTTGTCATCGATTGTAATTTATTGAATATCAAAAAATTACATTTTTTAGTACGGTTTCGTTCTAAAACATGTACAGTCGTTATGTTATAATTATAATTTTTATAAATCTTATTTATTTTGATCAATTTTTGTTTTTAAAATTTTACGAATTTTACGTATATTAAGAATCAAATTATTCAAACACCACATTAATTAAATTGTTTGAAATTAACGGAATTACTATCGATGATTGCCTATTTGAAATTGCGTGTCTTTAGCCAAGTGGTCTTCCTTTAGAGGATTTATGGTTATTATGTTAACGTCCAATTTGTACATAAAAATAAATCCCCAATTGAAAATACGAAAGTCGGCGCGAGAGTGCCATTATTTATTCGAACATAAACGTACTATATATAATTTATAAATAAATATATATATATATATATTGTAATGTTAAGCATTTTGTTGCGATTGAACGTTTGCGACAGACACATAGATTTCCACCTTTATGCACACGTGCACATAATGCGCATTTATCCACACATTACGCACAAAGTCCTGCACATACAATTTTGTTTAAGAGTAAATAATTTTTTTTTTTAAACTTCTCGCTTGTACTCGCCTTATATATGTCGATGTTTTCTTATTATTATCGATTTTTGAGAATTGAAACGGTATCTGATCACAATCACCAATCAAACCTATAATAAGAAGAATAGATTTTGAGTTCTTTTATCAAAACTGTAGCCGTTTCAGTTCTCGACATTGTGTGTGGAAAACGAAAAATCGAAAGCACTTTTTATACATATGTGTACTTTACAATTATAGCCTCGTTGTTAGTTATAAGTATGTTAGTCTAAGTAATTGCATCGATATCAATATTGAATACTTCAGATTAAATAAGTTGGTTAACAGTGTTTTTCCAGCCACCTGACAAATATGAGTGTTGCTTTTCATAATTACTCATGATTGCACTTTTTGTGATAGTTAATCCATTTTTACGTCTGAGACTGAACTCTAAAAAATTGGCTAATTGCAAGATTATAAAAGTAATTGAATTTAAATTTTAATTTAAAATGTAGTGTTAAAACAATCTTATCAATTATTTGGTCTGACAGTACCATATTAAATCTTATTTTACAATAGACTTTTAGTTTTTTATTCGCATTGTGAAACTATCACAAAGATATATTAAATGTATTTATGAGGGAGCGCTCAGATTTGCTAAGGCTGCAGTGAGCTTCATTTTTCAACGACGATATGCGATAATCTCTTTACTGTCAGTATTACAATACACTAGCGCGTACTCGACTCGCGGTTATTGCAACTTGGATAGAAGACATACATGCAAGGACAGCTTTTATTCTGTGAGATGAATTTCGTTTGTCTAACAAGCACTCTGACGGGGCATAAGCGTAGTGTCTTATGTATCTTTTCTCGTGTTTTCATTACATTTTATTTTGTGACAATGAACCATTGCACATAACACCCGTATGCGTTTAAAAAAGATGAAATTTTATGATTTTAATAACAAGACTGTTTTTTATTTAAGCTTGGTCTGGTTGTTTGGAATGTTTTTTTCGTGAATTAAAAAAAGCGAGAAGTTTGTTAAGAATTTGTACTTTATTCTAATAATGAATATATAATTAAATCTATGTAACGAAGGGAACACATTTTAATTTTTCATTTAAATAAAACCATAAATGAAATATGTTGCTTTATTTAAAATTCAAATAGCAGTGAACAAAATTTGACCTTGTATCTGTTTATATCCGATGTCTATTGCGAGCTGAGTATGATCAGAGAAATAGTTCTTAGCCACATATTCAATTTTTTTTCCAATTCTTAATTTTCGATGCGATTTTCTTCATTCCTTGACGTATAAATTTCGAACTGTTGCGATCTTCGAAGTAAATTTTTTGTGATACGTATCAATTAATGCTAAACGAGCGAAGTTTTTTACTTATAATCTGCGTAGTAATTAATTGTCCTTTTCGCTTAGGGACTTGTACCGGTTTTTCGTTATTTTTACTTTCCTTGTATTGTACTTTTATAAAAATTAATTTAATAAAAGTAATTTATGATACAAGAATATTGTTTTATTTTTATTCGTAGCACATCATCTTATCGAATAAATGGATTAAATAAAGAAATCATGTTTCTGCATTAGCATTTTATTTTTCTACTATTTTTATATAAATATAAACATTAAGTAGAAAATTTATTATGTAGAACGATTTTATAAACAGCATTTGCAAAAATAGTGACGCTTCCAATATTAGTAATTGAAATAAGTTCGTAAGTTGTCTTATTAATTGCACTTGTTTTTCTTTCTTTTTTTTTTAAATTAGAAATTTGTCTAACAATATGAAAAAATATTACCTATATTAATAAGTTTTAGACAGCATGAGTTTTTCAAAGATAAAAATTAAATAAAAATACAATATTTTATTTTCTTAAAAATAGTAATTTGTATTCATAATTCATGATTCAGTGTACAGGCACTTTTACTTCAGACAACTCACTCCCATGCATTTAGATTACCATCATTCTTATATACAATTATGATAAATTTTTATACTACATTCCTAGCATTAATAATAAAATAAGAAAAACAATAATACTATTACAATTATTAAAAATTATTAAATACTATTACAATTATTAAATAATAGAATAACAATAATACTATTACAATTATTAAAAAAATTATTTAAAATCTTATTTGATTAGTATGGCCGAACACGTACATTCTTTTTTAAATTGACGTATTGTAGCTGAAAATAATTAAAAATATGCATTGGATTACATTTATAGATAACATCACTTAAAAATCACCTGCATTATAACTAGATTTAAATAAAACAAAGAACCTTTGAAGTTCAAAGCAGTTAATGTAGCGATGAGTTATCGCTTCGCTTAAGTATAGGAACGTCTCCTTTTTTAGAAGACATGAATCACAATGATACTTAACAATTCTTGTTTACTCCATTAAGTCTAGAGGAGCCTTTGTGCTTGTTGCTTTAACATGGGAGCGAGCAATTGCCCTAAAAAATTTATTCTAAAAAAATCGCAAGGCTTAGCCTCTCTGGCGAGGTACACACATCGTCGAACAGCACCGGACGATGTTGATAAAATATATATAAATATATATTTAAAATATATGTATATATCTGTATGCGATGCTCATCGCATTTATATTTTGTTCCTTTCCTCTCTTTCATTTGTATAAACGTGTTAATTATGGACACAAACATTAAATGTAAACATACAAATGTAGCGGAGTAGCACCTGTCAAATACATGAGTACAGTAATATAGGTGAAGACAATAGAACATATATAATATGTATATGCGACGTATAAAAAATCTGCTACTAAGTAATACTGCGCCATTTTTACACAAAAGCGTTCAAATCGC
This sequence comes from Ormyrus nitidulus, assembly GCA_900474335.1. Lineage (NCBI taxonomy): Eukaryota > Metazoa > Arthropoda > Insecta > Hymenoptera > Ormyridae > Ormyrus > Ormyrus nitidulus. Next base: position 7,937 of record UCOL01001942.1, read on the forward strand.
GAGCGGCATTCTTTTAGTTTACGCTTTTGATCCTGATTTCTTTTCTGCCTAATGAAAATTCATTAATACATCTTAAAAAATGAACTTTACGTCATGACAACTAATACGGCAAATACTGGAGCACCAACTGTATGGCAAATTGATGCATTAAAGAGCCGTATTGCTAGCTCGGAAAGCGTTTTCGGCTACTTGTATGAGAGCTTCTGCCATGACGTGGCCGGTTTCGTTCACCATACTCTTCAAGTAACCAGATTCCTTTTGCAAGAGAGTGTATGGATGATCGAATTCCTGAAAAAGAAAGATATTAAAATCTTTTTTTCAATACTATTTTTTTCGAAAGAAAACCAAATTTTAAACTCACCACAGCCGTTCCAGCATCCATAACTAATATACGATCACTGTCCATGACAGTATTAAGTCTGTGGGCAATAGTCAGTACGGTGCAATGTTCGAACTTGGTTTTAATAGTCTTTTGAATTAATTCGTCAGTCCTTGGATCGACGTTAGCAGTAGCCTCATCTAGCACCAAAATAGGATTGTTCTTAACGATTGCTCTGGCAAGACAGACTAGCTGCCTTTGTCCAACACTCATGTTGGAGCCTCCCTCGTTAATGTGCGCTGTGAGTCCCATCTCCTTCAGTTCAACTTCTTCGAGCGCTTGCCACAGGAGGTTATCTTCGTGGCTGTCGAAGGGATCGAGATTCTTTCTGAGAGTACCTGAGAACAAGAATGGTTCTTGAGGGATGATACTGATCTTCTGACGCAACTCGTGGAGACCAATCTCTCCCGTATTCACTCCGTCGATTTCAATAACTCCTTGAATTTCAGCTAATCTGGAAATAAAAACGTTACTATTAATGAGCTATTCTTCGGTACAATATAAAATTTTCTAATTATTACTCCTTTTATATAAAACCAAAGTATGAAGATTTACTAAAGTATATGCTGTTAATAAATACCTGAATAATGCTTGAATTAGAGACGATTTGCCAGCACCAGTGCGACCTACAATGCCAATTTTCTCTCTTGGATAAATAACAAAGTTGAGGTTCTTCAGCACAGGTGGGTCTAAAGGCGAATAACGTAGGAAGACTGATTTAAATTCAATTTTAGCCTCCTCAGGCCATTCAGGTTTAGGTTTCTTATCCGGGGTACTTTCTAGAGGCGGCTCACTTTGAAGTTTACTATAAAAAATGGACAAATTTTTAAATCAGATCGTGGTCAAATTTATAAAAGACTAATTTATATATAAATTTCAATAAATACCTGTATTCTAACATACGCTCGACGGAAGTCATTTGATTTTCTAATTCAGCGCTTTGCCGCATACCCCATTGGAACATTCCAGTAAGCCCGATACTTTGAGTAATGGCCAAACCCACAGATCCACCATCAGGTTTGTCACCCAAGATGAAGAAACTCATCGTAACAATAGCAATGTATATTATACAAACAACATCTAAGTAAAATCCGAAGGCACGTGAAGTTGCAATGAAGATAAACCAGGCGGACGAATGAAGATCCTGATGATGGTCGAATTCGTTAATAAGCACCTCGTCAGCGTCGAATGATCGGATTGTCGCTAATCCTTGCATAGTTGCACTCAAATGACCGAAAACTGGCGAGCGAGCTAAAATTTTGAAATGTAAATAATTTAACCTTCTAAATATTCCATTTTAAATGCTAAAATTTTATAAAAATTTGTATTATCTGATTAAAAAGTACACGATACTTACTAACTCCTTCAAGTCGTTTTACGCTACGTCCAGTCGAAATATAGAACTTTCTCAGATAGTAGAAAATGATACTGATTATTAATGTTGGTATCATAAGCCATTTGTTAGAAATAGCCACGACGATGATAATACCAAGCAATGTGAGTCCAATTTGCAGACAATCGATTAACGCAATTGGTAACAGCTCGTCAACAGCACCGCAATCCTTAGAGAACCGATTAAGGATACGTCCAGATGTGTTGGTATTGAAGAACCGCATCGTCGCACGACTTATAGAGCTGAACATGTTGTCATGCAAATTACGCGAAGCCCTCATACACATATCAAAGAAGGCAGAAGAACGAATGAGGGTGATAATGATGGTCAACACAGTTATTCCACTGTATATATAGATGCAGTTCTCTCGAGTTATAGGTCCTTTCCAGTCCAATATTTCAGTACCATTTTCAATGTATCTCTGAAACCAAATTAACATTTTTCTTTTATTAAAGTTAACTTTAGCCAGAATAAAGTACATGATATTCAAGAAAGGTTAATTTTCAGATAATAACAATCTTTTTCTTTAAAATATTTAATTTTGTTTATATAATATTATGTAAGGTCATTCTATAATTATAATCTTGTAAACAAATTTATTTTCTAACTTGACGTATTATTTATAAACTAATTATACAATTATTTGTTCTACAAACGGTTTTATAATTACACGCAAAAATACTGTTAAAGTTGACCATGATCTACAAAATAAGAATCATAAATAGAAAACTGTTTTATGTAATTATTTTAGAATTACTCTATTATATTTGCGCTCTTGAAATACTTTGTAGTGAATAATGCATTCATTTATCAAGAATGAAACTGATATATTGAGAAGTCCGGACATTAACAATAACATCAGTAATAAGACTAGAAAACAGGCGTCACAAGAAACAGGTATTATCTAATCTTTCTGCTGCACTTCTGATCAATTACGTTCTACTCACAGGCGATTTTTCCTCCATCTTGACCCATTCAGAAATGAAGAAGTCTCCAGCACTGGCAAAGAACTGAGCCAAAACGCACAGTATAAAGATAGTAGCGATCAAGCACCAATTTCCACCGGCCCGGAAGTAACCTTTGTAAACCCATCCACCAACAGTACCCGAACTTCGCATTTCGTCCTCCTCTTTCGGATCATCGTAGGACAGATTGTTCTCGTTCGTCATGAAGGAGCTAACAGAGGTGATACTGCCTTGTCGAGACGTTCCCCTGCTCGGAGGTGCAGAACCAGCTAAGCTGTCCTCACTTTGTTTCGCAGCTTGACTTTCCAGCAAACGACCGAAGTCGACGCCTTTAGCAACTAATTCGTCGAAGGATCTGAATAAATTTTATATATAAATAAATATTAAAGAAATGAATTATCTTGCTTGAATCGATTTTAATAAAATATAAAATTACTCACCCTTCAGCTTTGATGTTTCCTTCTTTAAGTACAATAATTCTGTCGACGTTTTTTAAGTACTGAACTTGATGCGTCACTAAAATTCTCGTTTTATGCTTCAAATACTTGTAGATGCACTCTTCAAACATGTGTTTTCCGACGTGAGCATCTACGGCACTAAGTGGATCATCGAAGGCAAAAATTGGTGTATCAGAGTAGACTGCTCTTGCTAAATTAATTCTGCAAGTGATATCACAGATCAATAAAATAAAAAACATTTTCCATAAAGGCATTTTCTTAAAATTATCTACAAAATATTATAAAATATATGAAATTCACTCTTAGAAATAAAAATTTGCAATTAAAGACCTGATTACCTTACTGGCCGTTAGGTCCTAACCAAAAGCTTAAGATTACGATATTAATCCATTTCAGTAATTTATCAAGTTTTATATTGCTGTATAAAGTATACATTAAAATCAAATTAGTACAAATAGTCTTATTTAAAGTATTTTCAAGGCTTTAAAATGCCATTAATTTTTTTTAATAAACTTTAAGGTGTGACTGAATGTCATATTCAACACAAGAAAATAAAATATTGAAAATTTTAAAAAATAGATAGAAAAAGAAAGAATAATAGATAGAAAGTAGATAAAGATAATGTTTGGTACATTTTGTACTGATTAATGAACTTTTAATATAACAAGACCGTATTCTTTGACACGTTTTTATTTATATCTTTTGTAATATTCTCGCTCTGATGGTTTTTGAAAATGATATCACTTCCTAAGATTTTAAAGAATATTTATAAAAAATTTCAGAACGATCACACTATTTTATCATTACGTTTTCTCTAATTGAACTTGATAACGTCATTGAATTCATAAGTTCAAATGTTCATAAGAGCCAATGTTAATTTCAAATTCATCTATCTTATAAATTAAACTTGCAAATGATTCCAAATTTTGTACACCAATTTATAATGATATTATATAACTATAAACTAAATTTGAACATTGTGGTACTATTTTGACTTATCGCCTGTACATCCTTAATTTATTTCGTCTGCCCTTGATCATTTAAGATAAAAGGTTAAATAAGGAGGTGGACAATTTTTTTCATGTCGTGAATTATATTCATATCTTTAAAAAGTATCTTGTAATAAATGAGTACCTTAAATTTTATCACCAAAACATATAATAAAACTTAGAAAAGTATATTTTTCAAGTTAAGATAAGTGCACAAACTTAAAAATATGCTTCTTCTAAAGTTTAAAAATTTTTTTAAATTAAACGATTATTTTTGAAATTTGAAAGTTCTAAGTAAATCAAGCAAAATTATACATTAAAAATGACATTGCATTGAATGCAACGAATTATAGATTTTAATTTTTTATCAAAAAAATATTTGAAGATTGCATTTTAAATTTTCTCAATCAATTTATTTATCATTGAATTTATTTGTACTTTACGCTAGACAAATACATTTAAGTGCGTTTGAGCTATAAAGTTATTTTTTAATACCTATTTATTTAACAACAGCATTATCTACATAATTTATGGTTCTGCAAAAAAATATTGTTTTTAAAAAAAATATGTATAGCAATGTTTTATTCCTTTAGTTATAAATCAACTATTACAAGCTTTATTTGATAAAACAAAAAATTATTTGTTTTATCTAATAATTTACGTTTAAAACAAAGCATAAAAAATGGAATCTTTAAGTTACTTTACAATCTTTTAAAAAGATTTTCTAGTTTAACAACTCATTTTTTTTTCAAAATTTCTTTGCAGTAATTAAGAAAAATTAGTGTACCTCGCTCTTTGTCCGCCAGAAAGACTAATTCCGCGCTCTCCGACGACAGTTTTGTCACCGTAAGGCAGCAGTCTGAAGTCCCTTTTTAGCTGGCATACTTTCACGACTTGGTCGTATCTACGCTGATCGAATTCTCTTCCAAACAGAATGTTTTGCTTGACCGAACCGGCGAAAAGCCAAGGCTCCTGACTTGCATACGCAATTTGGCCATTGACCTGCAATATTTTCATGCAATTTGAACAATTTTTAAATAAAACCTTTAAGGAGAATTTCCATTCGATTTAAAATACTTGCATTAATTAAAGCTTACAGCTCAGTATTCACATTTTGAACAAATACATTAATCATCTTCATTTACGATATTTTTGTTTAAGCCAAAAATGCGTTTAATTTTTGAACTAGATTTAATTTCAATGAAAGTTTAAATCATCCTTAAAACGTTACTTTATCAATGAATCTTATAGAATATTTTTAAATAACAATTTAAACATCAAATCAGCATCCACTTCAATTAAAGTTAAAACATATTGCTTTAGCAAGCAATTCATCACCAAGGAATTCAGCGAGCCTCTCAGGCAAACATCTCGAAAGGCCTTTCTAGTCATAATTGTCACTCGAGCCATGCAATTTCAGTGATTTACGTATTTATGCGAGACTCGAAACAAAGCAGCTCCGTACCTGAACGGTGCCAGAAGTGAGAGGCAGCTCCTTCAAGATGACGTTGAGGAGGCTGGACTTTCCAGAGCCGACCTGTCCGACGATGGCGATAAGCTCGCCGGGCCTCACGTCCAGATTGATGTTTTGCAGGGTGTCATACTTTTCGAAGGCCAGCCATTTGGCCGATGCGTTGTCCAGCTTGATGGCCCCGTTGTTTTCGTCGGTTTGCGCCTCCGACGTTTCTGCTTTGCCGTTCTCCTTTGCGTTTTCCTTCTTTTTGCCCGAGCGGTCCATTTTGTACACCATGCTTCGGTTGACGCGAGTCGAGACCTCTTCGTACATCATGAACCTTTGTAGACGACGGATCGATACCATTACTTCGGCTACCTGTGTGATTCCTGCAATTGTTGTTGTAATATAATGTTACTTTTTCCTTTTTTGAAATAGAAACGAAGATATATTTACACTTGTTTTCCGTTGAGGAATATTTTTTACTACTACGGAAGAGGGGAAGCTGACAATATTTCATGAATTATTAAATTTTATATTTTCGTTAAACAAAAGTTTCTTTCATATGCAATTTTGTAAACGTTTGATTTATATTGTTTATTTTATTGGTTGATATAAGGGGAATCTTTTATGTAGCGCCAGAAATTAATGACGCTTATAATGACCACTTTAAGATAAAAATATAAGCGATTGTATTGTACGTTGGATTGAGTCTGAAGTAATTTGTAAAAACCCTTAATTTCTTTAAACTTTAGACGTACGATCCTAAGTGCTTTTAAAATTTACAAATTATAATTATTCTATTGATATTTGTGTATTTGATTACAAATAATAAATGTAATTAAAATTTTTACATTTCAATAATATTAATTGAAAATTTTAGTAATATAAATTGAACTCTTAACTCGCGCGTTTTATGCAACTAATTTTAAATATCAAATAATTATTCATAAAATTAATTGAACGAAAAACAATTATTTACGTTATAAATACTTTAATCATGAGAAATTGATACATTTATCAACTGGGATTTCAATCTACTATTGAAGTTATTCCAGTTTGATACTCCGAATTGCTTAATTTTTATCATTCTGTGTATACCGATGTCTGGCATTCTTATTGCGTCACGCACAAATCATCAAAAAATTTTGTCTGCTAAAAATGCTTGTCATCTGTATTGTGAGGTAGATAAACAGTATACTGCACTGTAATGCAGGATTTTTCATTTCTTTTTGCAAATAAATTTAAAAAATTTACATCTCTCGTGAATTTTCAAAATTAAAATTTTCGTTAAAAGTGAACAATGACTTGCAAATTTCTTCAACTTTAAAATTAGAATTTCTCACATGCAAACTATTTATACTATTTTTACTTTGGTGCGTATACTTTACACAACACATATGAGGTAGGCAGCGACTCAAACCTTAGAAAATGATAAAAAATGTGGGATAATGCTAAGTTTCACTCGCGAGTTTTCTAGGTCAAATGTTCATTCACAATTGGCGTGTACATTCACTATATTTGTAGTTAGTTGCAACCGTATAAACAAAAAGTGTACCATAAATTTTAATCGGATAAAAGCGTTTTATAAGTCTACAGTGTGTCATTCATCATTTATCATTACAAGATTCCAGTTTCCGCTCGTGAATCATATTATATTAATTTTTCTGTTTTCAATAAAAGTCGTAATATACAAATGCTATCGACCTATTACCGTTAGTGCAATAAATCTATCAACTAAATAAATTCTAATACAAAGATAAAGGTTTTGAAATCACGCCGAAGTATAAATAGTCGATAATTTGAGAATTTTCCAGAAAAAGATACTCAAATCAATAATATAACAGAATATTAATACAAGTAAAAAGTTATCTACATTTATCAAGGCCTCACGTACTTCAGGTAGTTTACGACCAGCTAGGCGTATTTTCTACTTATGAAACAGATTCCCAACGTGATATTTTATGTCAAAGATAAGAGCGAAGAAGATTAAAATGAATTAAATATAAACGTATTGAAACGTGCTGAACAAGTGCAACTGTCTTGTAGTACGTTGTTCTTGCATTAATTAGTCATTGACGTCCGTACCCATTAAAAATAGTAATTCGCAGGTGTCGTTTACTCACGTGCTACTGAACAAACAAACAAACCTAGTATTTACGTTAATGAATGCGCGCTCACATTTTGTTTGAATAGACCGCCGAAAAATCGTGTTAAAAACTACGATTATATGCTAATTCCACGCTCTGTTTGCGCTCCCCTATCTAATCAAGCAGAGCAAACGGAGGAAGGCATGTCCAACGCTTAACTCAACAGAGGTGCGTCTATTTCCGCATCAAAACAGGCAAGTCAAAAAATCAATTAATCCGCAGGCGCGGAAAACTGCGAGCAATAACATTTTGCCCTTATTTTTCAGAACTATTTCTAAAAAACGTCTGATTTAAGCTTTCACGAAAGCTGCATTAATCATTTTTTTCAGAAGCCGATAAGAAATTCTTAAGTGGCGGCTACTGTTGCCTTCTGAAAAAAGTAGATACGACTCACCGTAAAGAAATGCAATATTGACTTTCGAAACAAGAAATATAGTTGTTTATCTTTTTCGGCGTAAATTTTTTTATTATTATTTTTTTGAAAGTTTTTTTCTAATCCGAATCGAAATTTAACCACTCGAAATGTTGCACAACACTCACCTTGCGGGAAGAACACGGTCATGTTGGTCCTGAGGATGTTGTAGTAAGCGGTAAGCATAAATACTATTTCAGCGTTGATGTGCTTCCCGAAGAGTACGTATGCAAGTATGGTGATAAAGAGGGAGAGCCTCGTGGAGAAGATGATGAAGGACATGATGGCTCCGCGAATGTACGACATGCCTCTGATGACCTTGATCTCGTTGAAGCGCGCCTTCGCAATGAGCGCACTGAAGGGCTTCTCCCAGGTGTACATCTTGATGGCCTGAATGCCGGAGATGATCTCGTTCGTCAGTCGGACCCTCTCGTCCGTCCTTATGGCCGTGAGCAGCCTCAAGGAGGACGACTTCTTGCCGAGGAATCCTTGCAGCGGAATGAACATCAGCAGAGTGGCCACGCCGATGATGGCGGACTCCTGCACCTGGTTGAACATGACGTACATGACGATTATCGTCTCCAGAGGGCCGATCCACAGGTAGTGCAGGAAGATGGTCGCTACGTCGAAACGATTGACGTCGTTGGACAGCAGATTGACGGCTTGGCCGATCGTCGTCTCTCCGAGGGCGGTGCGGGAGAGCTTCAGGGCCTTGCGGTAGATGAGCGTGCAGCAGGCGACGCGCATCTTCATGCCCATGTGGAGAATCGCCATCATGTAGGGGTGGATTACTAAGACGTTCAGCGCCGAGCACAAGACGACGCCGCCGGCGTACAAATAGGCCTCCTCGCGCGTCACCTCGTTGCCGTCCTGAGTCCTCGAGCCGCTGAAGTACATGAGGAGCCGCGCCAGGAACATTGGCTGAGTGACTCTGTAAAGGGGAAGGCAGGGATTCTAATTATTTTTTCGGTTTTGATTGCATTGTATTTTTTTTGTTTGTTTGTTTGTTTGTTTGTTTGTTTGTAGTAACAAATTTAAGATTGATTGCCTTGGCTTTGGGCTCTTGACATTTTGATTGTATGTTTGAAACTTACCTACTTTACGTGCGAAAATCAAATTTACTATTGTTCTATTATTAGAATGACAATGAAGGGTTGGAAAATTTGTAAAATAAAGCGTTTTGTCGGTTAATAATTATTTTAAATTGACACAAACACCTTGTTTTCTATAAAGCTGAAAAAATTAAGTAATACGAAGCGAACAGATAACTCATCATTGTTATTCACAGACATTAATTGTTACCGATAATTAATTTAATTTTCGTTTATTTTTTTCAATGTACGGGTTATATAATCCAATATTTGAATATTTCTTAAATTATAAATAACAATTTCAATTTTTAATCAGTAAAATAACATATTATCGACTTAAAGCTCGTTAACTTAACTATATTTGGACTAGAAAAGTAGATTGTTTGATCAATAAGTAAAGGTGTGTTAAATTCTTTCTACTTATTCAGTGAAAATGTGGTATCATAACTAATCCCATTATAACTTTTAATAAGCTACTACCTCTCGATTTACAAGATCAAAAAAAAAAAAAGTTCCTAATGGATTATCATATAATTACACTGAAATACTAAATTTAAAAATTACTTGATCTTAAATTGTAAATAAATAAATTTTTGCAAATATTTTATTCAAGAAAAAGGCATATTTAAGCAACGAAATAAGTGACTCTAAATTAATCTAAAATACAAAAAGTATTCAACTTTTGATTACGAAAATTTTATCGAGTACTTGAGTATTTTATCTTTCAATCGTTCACGTCGTGTAACATTAGAGTGACATGAAATTTTATTACATCACAGTATATGAGTTCAAATTAAATAAAACAGTCGAATGACTTTGGTATGTTCACTATTATGTAAAGTTTAGTAAAAATGGAAAACCAATGATTTTATAAAATGTTTTCCTTGTTTCATTCAAAAAAATACTTGAAAAATTTCGGTGCTTAGCAGTAATGAAATACTACTTATAAGTAAAATATGCATATAATTTTGCTACTTTTTACTAGAAGAAGTATAAACTTGAGGATATTTTTTCCAATCATAAATTAGTTTCTTGAAACTAAAATATCTTTAAAAGATTATTTAAATCTTTAAAAAAGTCAAACTGTCGCTTAAATAGTACAAATTATACGCATATTCAACGGCTACAACTAGTAATATCTCTCTAAGAAACATAACTTATTCGTGGATGCATTTGCTAAGGCTAGCGAACGTTAGTGGAAAAACAGGGCACTCTAAATGATTACTTTCTCGGAGCGTGAAAAAACAGTTTGGTGGGGAGGAAACTCGCTTAGCACTTAACGATTTAGGTGCCGGCATTGCCACATCGCCATCGCCGGCATCCGCGGCATCGTCGCTCACTAAAGCCTCCTCGCCGTACAGGTCAAATGCTCTTGCGTTGATCGGAATGAAATAATTCACTCTGAAGTAACTGACGAGCATCGATAGGAATAGCGGCTGCATCAATCTACGGGGGATAGCGAAAGGGAAAGTTTGTCTTTTCGATTGTTCGCGCGCTGCTTCGGTGGGAAAATATTGGCGCGCAGACTGGAAGGAAGGTGTGCAGTGCACAGTTCTTTCAATGTAGATGGAAGAGAAGTCTTGGGAACGGTGGTGATTCAACAAATGAAAAATTTTATTTCAATTCGTTCGCGCAGCGGAAAAATATAATTTTGCGTATAAACTATCTACGCAGTATTTTAAATTAAGTTAAACCTGAATTTCAAGAACATATTTTAGAGCTACTATTCATTATTATTAATAATTTGCCACTACTCGTATTTTATCAATCGAGACTAATTTGAAACAGAAAATTCTGATTTAGAGTATTTAGTACCAAATGGTTGAATATGTAAGAGCTTTATGCAATGCACCTTCCTTCAAGAACCTAGCAATTGTATGAAAAAAGCATTAACTTTAAAGTATTCATACAGGTTTTTAAATATTGCAAACAAATCTATAATTTTTTCTTTATATATTGATTTTCAAAACGAAAAGTAGAGGGAAAAATTAATTTTGTTTTCAACATCTAAATAAGTAAGCAACTTTAATCAAGACTTTAATATTTTTTTAAAGAAACTGTTTTAATCAACTTGACAAAATGACTTAAATAATTTCAACTTAAAGATATTGCTGATTCGATGGAACCTTTCATTTATATTTTAAGTGTAATAAATATTTTTATAGTATTTTTGAGGAATAACATTTTTTTATTACCTGAGTAAAATCTCCATAATTGCCAATAAGACACCATAAAGCATTAGTTTAGCACCAAAACATTTGAAAAGAACTCGAAGTAGACTTGGTTGTGGTCCAGGTGGATTATCTCCATCTTTTTCTCGCTTTCCACCTTTCTGCTTTGACAGGTGCTTTTTGTTTACACGTTGACATTCTTCCTCCCATAGTCTTGCTATTTTTTCACCAAGCCGACTGCTGGTATGCTCTTTTAGTGGTTCATAAAGATCTTGTATATCAAGATCCCTACGATAGCCAACCCAGAATAATCGAAGGATGTAACTGCAACAGAAAAATTTATATTTAATAAAATGAAACTTTTTTTAAAGTTTAGAAAATATAATTGAAACAAAATAATTTTAGAGCTTTAGTTTACATTGAAATTTATATTAAAAATGATTAATAATACCAACTTTATAACACTTTGTTTCAGTAAGCAATAAATCATTTTTATTACATACCATTTTATTTTTCAAAGTTAATTAAATTAAGCTTTATTTTAAAAAACAAATGACTAAATATTTTGTTTTCTGTTAAGAGGTTGTTATTATTTAAAAAAAATATTAGTATTTTTTGAAAATTTTAATTCAATAACATCTGTAATGTATGTATGTACATAATAAAGTTAGAAATATTTATTTATGACATACATTAAAACGATTAATAAATTTGTCAATTAAATTTAATTGATCTTGCAATTTTTATGTAAAATTAAATGGTTTTAAATGTAGTTATCTATAAACATGAAACAGTTGCTTTTTTCTTTAACAACACATCAAACTGGAATTCCAGTCTGTGTCATCATTTCATGCAATCTGAAAAAAGACTTTTGTGGATAAGATAATTCATTACTGTTTACAACTTTGGCAATGCAGGTGGTTTGCTGTTTTTATGCTCTAAAATCTAAACAATCCATATTGTTTACCCAATTCCAGGAAAATGAAGGAAATTATAAAAAAATAAGGTGCTGTTTACTTAATTGCTGATGATTAACAATCTATTGATTTCTCAAAGCATACGTGAGAATCTCTTATCTTCTTATCAATGATTGGAAATTTTTATTTGTAGAAAAAATTTAACTTTGTCAACCAAACTTGATGACAGGCCTACTTTGATTTATGATTACAATAATGATGTTACGTAAGAAAAAAACTTACCCAAAAGTTAATGTGCTTAGTGGATTTGCTCCTTCTCTTGGATTTTTTGGCTTCTGAGTATGTGCTTTACCGTCCATTTTTCCTCTTGGCCACTATTTATCTAAAAACAAAATGGAAATTTCTTGATAAAGTGAAATTATGGAAAATATACTGATTAAATATGTATTATTATAATATAATATTCAAATAAATCATGAAATTTATTACCACTAATAGTCAAAGGTTTAATTTCATAAATTAAAAAAAAATTGTTTGAATAAATAAAAAGGAAATATTAAATATTAAAATTTTTAGATTAAATTTTTGTAAGTAAAAGTACTTTGTTCCTAAATACACATGCAGTCTGAAAAACATATTTGTCACTATTTAATTTTCTGTTTGGGCATTTTCATTTATAAGTAATTAGCAGGTTCAATTAATATCTTATTTTTATTTTTTATTTATTTATTTACCAGAGGATTATTGCAAAAATTACAATATAATTAATAGTTGCATGTAATAACGTTACATTAAAAAGTAACCACAGCAGAGAAAATAGATTTCTGTGCGCTGGTCTGGGTGATATCTTATTTACTTTAATAAATTTACTTAAAATTAATTTGCTTTACTGCAAGCTGCAGTGAAAAATTTGTGTTCTTCTGTTAGAAAGTTGTAGAGTTCAATGAACTTTCATTGACTCAACTTTATACAAAATTGAATTTACATGGAAATTAAGAACAGATAAATTTTATTAAATCTTGTTTGCTGTTATCAAAGCTTATATTATTGATTAAATGAATTATAATTTTTTGCAGGTAAAAATACTTAAAACTCAACTGATATTCTATATCTGCTCTGATAGTTAATATGCTTAAAGAAATATTGCATTGAAAATTGTAATTTTGTATTTAAAATTTAATTTTTAAATAAGACAAAAGTAAACCAAAATTAAAAATAATTTTATAAAGACTTTATAAATAAATTGACAAGTTTGGTAGTTACAATTTTTTTTTAAATAAAAACTATTATTGAATGACTGATGCATGAAATTGAGTTAAAAGTTTTAATCAATTTCAAGCAAACTTTTTGTTTTATTTGACCTTAAAATAATGTCTTTATTATTCAGTTTTATAAAACTATTGTTGAAATTACAATTTTTAGAAGCTTATACAAAAATATCAATTTTCACATTTCAAAAACTTTCAAAGACATATTTTAGATTTATTTTAGAATTTCAAGTAACTCTTTAAATGGATGGCAGTTTTAGATAATAGATTTACACAATAGCCAGTACATGATAACTTTTCACAACATCCTTGTAAAGTTCTTTGTATTCTCTCTCGCTTCTTGTTGAAATATGCTAATAAGTATTTTTTGTCGATTCCGATTTTTAAAATTTTACGCGGTTAAAAAGATCGGTAAATTGACGGCGACGTCGATTGAATACGACTATTCGATATCGGGAGTATAAGTTTCAACACCATTATTACAACTTTCACAGAATAAAAAGGCACTAGAATGAATTATGTTCTTATGATAATACAGAATTGTAAGCAATTGTTATTGTTAAATTTATATCATGCCCTGATGAAAAATTTCCACAATCTAGAATTATATCAATAAATTTTATTGATAAAATATTTTACAATAGCTAGGTAAGTAAACAGGTTTTGAAAGCTGTAAACAAACTTCCCCCCTGCTGTTCTTAATAATTTGCTGATTACAGTCTTGAGTATGAAATGAAGAGAAAAAGATGAGTAAGATAACTTTCTAGAATTTATCAAGCACTTGAATCCAGAAAAAGGTGATATTTGTTGATTGCTTCAGGGGTTGCCAATGATATATTCTTTAAATTGAGGCAGATAATCTTAATACCTAAGTGATAAGTAACAAGCTGTTTTCTGAGTGATAACATATTTTTTTATTAATATTAATTTATTGCTATATGTTTATTATGCAGCAATTACTACCTTCTATTTGAACGTTTGAATTGAATTAAAATTCACTTGAATGTACTTCTTTTTTATATTACTTAAAATGTAAAAAATTTAGAATACTTTTATAAATTATAGTTTTATTATAATTATGGAAATTATATTTGAAAATGTTTTAAAAAAAAATATTTTTAAATATTGCTGAAAATACCATTATGTGAGGATAATAACAATTTTAAATCTTTTTTCAAAATGTTCAATGCTTACATTATACTACCAAAGCAATTTCAGCTAATAATTTACACAACTTTCAAAATAACTCCATTAAATTAATTTCTCATTACATTAAAAAAAAAACAATTTAGAAATACATTTTCATTTACAATGAAATGACATAAAAGATTAAAAATATTTTGATAACACATAATTACTTTTAAAAATTAAGATTTAATGACAAGGAAGTTTTTTAGACTTAAAAAAAAACGTTTGATATAATTAAAATTTTATATGTAAATGAAAAACTAAAATTTTTTGTTTGAACTATCAAATTTGCAGAATTTTGTTTTGGGCAGAAAATTACCAGAACAACAGGAAGAAGCATTAAAAGCCTTTCCTATTTATTCTAATCACCATTCAAATCATGTTCCAAGTGCATGCTTAGTGAACTTGACGAATGATGAACCTACTTTTAAACAAAAGCTCCATCAACAAAGACGAATTACAAAACAACTGTATCACAGAAACTTGTAAAGAACTTATATAATTGTTACTTTGAACTTCAGAGAAAAAAAAGAGAAGAAAAGGGAAAAAATAACAATGAAAGATGAGACCATTACATCAATGAACACATTAGATCATTCCCAAGCACACAGTACTATAAAGCAAATCAATATTATCAGCATTGTACTAAATCATTGTATTTACATTCGCGTCAGGGCTTTTACAGTGCCTAATTTGTAGTCCCAAAAGAATCAAAACAAACACCAGCTACAATTAGTCATTCGGCTTTCACTCTGCACCCGAAACCTTACATAATGCCTGGCGAAATTCCAAAAAGTCGGATAAAATACAGGCCCGCACACAAGCACCAAAGTTTACACATCGCGGAACGAGTTCTGTCCCGCACTGAGCAACCAAAGCCTCGCGCGACCGCGAGTAGCATCCGCAGGAAAGTTTCTGACCAGCACGAGGAAGGGGTGTAAGGCCGCCTTCACAACGGCGTAACCTCAAAAAAAGAAGCAGCGGAGGAACCGCAAATCCACTCACCGCGCGAATCCACGTCCCATAACAGCGGTCGCCGCCGTTCTCGAACCCCTCCGTTCTCTTCAAGCGCAATAGCAGACGATGACTCTCCCCGCTCCGTATAGATATTCTATTGCTGCTGCTCGCAAGTCCGCGACGCGACTGACAGCTGACTCGAGCGCGGAGCGGCCTATGATTTTCGGAGCGAGCGAGCAATTGGCACGTTGTCGCCGAGCCGCACCGCGCAAGCGCTCAACTTAACCCCCTAAAACCGCGGCGACACGTGATATCCTCCTCTCTCTTTTCGAGTCGCGCGTGTGCGCCTCTCCGTTGCTCTTCTTTCGGCGTGCCTTCCTAGAAGTTGACCTTCGGCCAGTGCGCCGTAGAGAGAACGAGTCGAGGCTGCTTCGCGCCCGGAAAAAAAAAGGTTTGATAAAACAGGCGAAACCTGCTCGAACCCGGTAGGGTTCGACTGCCGAGCTTTCGGCTTATCGGATGTAATGAGTTTTCTGCTAATACGTTTGAACACGAGTTGTTAACTGATAAGGGGGAGATTCGGAACTGCATTTTGATGCTTTGTTTGATTTTGGTTTAGCCGCAAACTTTTACGGCCTGACAACTTTGCGCGTTTTAAATTTACTAGCTAAGTTAGTGAAATAATTATGAAAATGTATTTCTGAAAATTTTATAAATCTGAATTAATTATTAGTTTTTCCTGTTAATTTTCACTAAATTTGGAAGAATTCGTATGTTCGTTCAGTATTTTTGTTTATTTGAGTACTTTTTGATTACTAAAAAATGCACAACTCTTCATTAAATTTTGCGCTGCGAAAGCGGAACTTCTGAGTCAGAAAAATATTTTCCTCCTGAAATTTTCCAACTTATAACGTAGAGAGATCCTTCAACGGGAAAAAACAATTTTGTAAAAGAACATACTACCGTCACTAAATTCTTAGAAAATCGTATTTCACTTTGAAATAACTTAGCAGAAAAATGTGTCTATATTTATATAGGATAATGATTTTATTCAAATAGTAATAAGATCATGCAGTATTCTATAAATATTTACTTAAAAAATGTTTGTATATATAATTTACATCATTTTTTCAATTTAAATTCAGTCAAACATACTACATGTACCACTTCCGGTACCACCAATTTTTCTGTAACTTTCGAATACGTTTTCTCCCCAATGGAAATGAAAATTGTACAAAAACATACGGAAACGTATGCAGATTAACGTATGAAAAAATTTAAAAACATAAAAACGTTTTGAGTTTCATTTCGGACATTTCGTACATTTTTATATGTTTACGTACATTTGCGTATGTTTCTGTATATTTTTGTACGGTTTTATAGGGTTTTGAACATGTTTATACGTATATAATTATTTAATTATAAAATTATTTATTTTTTTACGATACAAAAAGTTAAGAAAACGTACTAAACGCACTAAAAAGTACGGAAAAGTACAAAAACATACAAATTTGTATATAACAAAATTTATCAAAACATATAGAAACGTACAAAAATGTACGAAATATCTGAATCGAAACTCAAACCTACATTTTCCTACATTTTCGTACGTTTTCGTACTTTTTTCATACATCTTTTATTTCCATTGGGGGTATTATGAAACTTTGAAGAACTTTTAACTCTTCTAACTAATAGAATTTAATAAAAATCGATGTTTATACTATTTTTCACAACTTTTCAAAATAACATAAAAGAATAATAGTCTCTAACGTTTGAAAAGTCGAACTTTAGAGTGACCGGATGTGGCATTTATACAGAAGAATCTGCAGAAGTGTTCTGCATCGAGATGCAGTAAACTTCTGCTTAGTAAAATGAACCACATACATTATGAATCTTCATAAAAGATAAGTTGTTACTTCATTTAATGTTTTTAATTTTTATTTAATTTTATTACTTGAAATTTAAGTTTTAATGTAAACTTTTTATTTAAAAAAAATTTAATTAATCGAGACGAAATGTCCAAGTTAAGTAAAGTTTAATTTGTTCATTTTATCGACTAAAAGGTATGGCAATTACAAAATAAGAGAAATTGCAAACTATACAGTTAACCAATAATATGCCCGTATATAAATTTCATTAAATTTTAACAGTACGTTAAAGAACGTTTTTTCGCTATTCGCTATTTATATGTGCAACTTAACTGTAGATCCGTAGCTGTAAATGCAATAATAAGTTCAATCATTCGTAATAAAAAGAGCATTAATAAGTTGGTGCCGCAGACCTTAATCATTTACATTTCTTTTATCGGCTCGTGATTCAGAAATATCTATATCACAAGCGTTTCATTGTAGCTCTATTTTTCAACATACAATGACTTTGCAAGTTCCGCAAAACATCTGAATTCTCAAAAAATCATTGCAGGAACGCTTTCTTCTACATTTAATTTTTCAACGAGTAGATTAAGATTTTTATTTCAAATTTGAAATTTATTTCAGCAACGTGACGAGACTCACTTTAACTAGTTCGGACTCTGAAAAAAGTAATCGACATAAAATATAACAAATGAAATAACAAAAAGTCTCTAAACTCTCACAATTCCGCATTATTATACAGAATGCAAGTACATATAGCTAGAATTTTAAGTCAATTATCTAACTGTAAGGCCATAGTTCGTCTAACTGGCTCCAAAGACTCGCTGCTTTCTTGCACAATGCGATAAGTGCCTGAATTTTACAAAGCGCATTCACGCGTCACTTACGCGGATTCTTCAACGGGAATTCGTTCGGCACAGATGCGGCATAAATATTTTCGAGATTATCGATAATTAAATTCGGAAATCAGTTTGATCTTCGTATCTACGATTGATTTTTTTTTCAAATAAATCAAATAAGTGTATATTTACTTTCGAATTATTGCTTAATTGAGAAAACATTTGGAAGTTGTGTCTCAGAATGATAAAAGATTTTTATATCTTTAGAATCTTATACCTTAAAAACATTTTCTAAATCAACAAGTTATTAAGTTGAACAAAATTTCTATTTATTCTTTTTTCTACAATTAAGAGACCAATAAAAATTGGATAACAAAGTATCACAATCAAATCATACTAATTATGCAATTTATCTCTCTTACATAACTTTTTTAAGCAAAGATAATAAAACTCCAATAGTACAAAAACTTATTTAAAATTTCTCGAATTTTCGCACATTTATCTAAGAAGACGAAGTATTTCGCTTCGGCCGAGTGATATCAGAAACCATCTAAGTATTTGCGATAAAGAAATGTCGACTGCTAGTCTTGAGTTCTTGAGACTAAACTGATCGCTGGATTAGCATAATCGCTGCTTCTCAATGAGCTTCGATTTTTATGTACTTGCGATTCACCATTATTGCACCTGCTTTGGAAGAATTTTTCGATTTTGCTATAAAAGTAAAGTGAATACAAATTATTACGTGTAATTCCGTAGATTTTATACGAGATACAAGTACTTATTTAAATGATGTAAGTGTACTTTTAACTCGCGTAATGTGTACT
This sequence comes from Ormyrus nitidulus, assembly GCA_900474335.1. Classification (NCBI taxonomy): domain Eukaryota; kingdom Metazoa; phylum Arthropoda; class Insecta; order Hymenoptera; family Ormyridae; genus Ormyrus; species Ormyrus nitidulus. The sequence goes on from UCOL01001942.1 coordinate 27,262, forward strand.
TTGCTGTAATCACTATTATTATTTGAAAACAAAGAAATTGTGGGAGCAGTGAAAATTATTTTTTATTCTCAACTAATCATTTTATTACGTAACATTATAAATTATAATTTTTAAAATAACATCGTAAATTTTTTAATGGTTTTAAGGTTGTAGTTATTTTTAAAGTTGTAAAATGTTCTACAGTTATATCGTAAATTATAAGCAGAGATAAATTTTGATGGTTTTTTTACGTACGCTTAATTAAAGATTCTTTAAGAAAAATATTCAAAACTATAATGAAAGTAGGTTGAAGAAACAAGTTTTAAATTATTATTTAATTTTTGTAGAAAAAAAAATGATAAATCAATTACCATAATATCGAGTTTTATCAACTAACAGATTATCGCGTAAATGACAAAATCAAGTAATTTTCTGACAGTTAATAATATCGTTTTTCTAAACAAAGCAACATTTTAAGTAGATATTTATCTTGCAAACGTTTCCATCATAAATCATAAATGGCTTCAGATTTTTCTTGTCAGAATGAGGACAAATATACTTTTCAAAATACTGATTGAATTTAATTTATTACTGATTAAAATAAGATAATTAACGGATCAAATTTTGACACTGAAAATAACCGATTTTAGCAAATCAGATAATGTAATTGAAAAATAAGATAACACAAAATGTTATATAATAATTAATTGATAATGAATACTGCTTCTATTTTAACAATTACTAGAACTCGCAGTCAAGGTAGTTTGAGGGCTTGGCTGTAATCGGTTAATAGTATCCGACTATTGGCATTCCACTTGTAGCCTACACAGAACAGCTAGGGGAAATTAAATTTTTCTTTTTTCTGAGGCTCTGAAATTCTTTTTTGGGATATGAATATATTTTTTTAATAATTATTATTTTCAATTTTAAGTGCCGCAAAATGTATATTTAAAATTGCATATAGTTATAGCGTTCCCTTATCATATCTAAAATTGCAACCTCGTGTTTCAAAAGAAATGAAATACGCATAAATTAAAAAAAAAAATTTTGGTTTGTATTCTGAATGACAAATATATTTTAGATTATTAAAAAAAAAGTAAAACTATTTAGAATGATTTAGTATATATACTTGTTAAGTAAAATGTTAATAAACTTCATTATACTTCGTCAATTCAAGAAGAATTAGATTAAAGATATAAATTGAAATAAAAACTTTATACTAAACATAATTTGAAGTTTCTTGTAAAAAAACAAAGAAAAAAATGTGTTCAAATTTATGTTAATAACATTTTATATAGTTCAAACACTAAAATCATTTATTTTTAAAGAAATTGTAAAATATCTATATTTAAACATGCATATTTACTTAATATAATATCTGTTTTAAAAATCGAATTAAAATTTATAATAACTGCAATTGATGACTTGAAACTAATGTGATTTAGATACGAATAAAATCATGGAAATTGTTAAATTTTTTTAACGATTTCTCTGGAGAAATGTAACGGTTTTGTAGTTTTCTAGAATTCAAAAACCACCTATTATCATTCCACGTTTTACGTCTTATTTGATGCCTTCTCAACTCCTCCTTTTTTTCTATTTCTAGAGTATAGAGAAGTAATTATTTCTTTTATTTGCTTTTCAAATAGCAAAAACTTTTTTGCAACATTTTCTTACACATTATGTTATTGTTTTGCTAGTACTTTCCTTTTGAAGCAGTAGCCAACAAAATAAATCATTTTTTCATCAACAAATTATGAAATTCTTGAAAACGATTTAGTATAATGTAGAACTTACATGTACGATGACTATACTAATAGTTTTCACTTGACCTTGAAGCTTTGAAGCTTTAATATTATTCAAAAATTATTCAAAGCTTGCTATTGCTTTATCAAACACATTAAAGTTATTTATATAAAAAATAATCTTAATAACATCAACATTTTCATTGACCTTTCGATTATCGTCCTACTTATTTTTATATTATCAAAATCGTAGTCTCATAAATTATATCCAAGCTATTGGATATTAATATCTAAATTGTTGAATATTTCTTTCTCTTACGTTCAACAGTCTGATAACTTAAAAGATTATGTTATAAATGCATGTAATATTAATGTATATATAATTCACTTCTCAACAATTGTAAATGCACTGCTTTAAAAAAAAAGATGTGTCCACGTCTATAAGAAAATTCAGCATTCTGACAGCATCAGATCGACGAATAAGTTGGTAATCATTAATTCTAAGATTGACAATGGAAAGAAGTCCATTAGAAGCTGTTGGCTTTAAATTGTCCTTAATTGAAATGAGAGCGTGACAGACAATTGAAGGTTACTGCCTCTGGAAATTAGATGGGAAATACTTTCTGTTCGCAATTGATAGGTCTTTTTATTTTATTCGCCGCTTTTCAAGACTTCGGAGCTTTTCTTTCTACTTTTAGTTACGACGCTTTTAAATTCCCAGACTTCTCGCTATTATTCGCTTCAAAAAGCAGAAAATATTATGCAAGTTTCTAGAGATACAGAGTGTTTTAAAATTTTATTCTCATCGGGAGATTCTAAATTAGAACATTGGATACTCGTGCGGTATTTTGACGTATCGTAAATAATATGAATGTTATTGTGATAGTTTAAACATGCAATACTTGAATGATTTTTCTACATAGATTATTTTTCAATAAAAATAATTCACAAATAGACGAGTTTCTTTTACAATTCTACGGTTCTCTTTTCTTCTAATTTTCTTTTGACTTTTAATATGAAATGAAATGATACTTTTCGAAATGTGGGTTCGACTTTATTGATTTATGTATTCTAGAGTAATTGTCATACAGTATTGTACAAAAACATACGAATTAGATAGTAATTACAATTGCAAAGTTAAATTGCTAAGCTTGATTGTATTACAATCTTGCAGAGAAAAACAAAGCTTACAAAATTCCTGCGATATGTTTTAAGCACTGCAAATGCAGAACAAATAAAAGTAAGATTTCAAGAAGCTGAACAAATGTTTTTACTCGCAAGAAAACTTAAAAAAAGTAATAAACGTATTAAGTTTATTAAACCTTTCAGAACTGAATTAAATATAGCCGTTTTTAAGTATATTTTGACTTGTTATGGTCTAAATATAAGATTTAAGTGGTAAAAAAAAAATTTTTTTTCGATATATATATTTAAATAGGTCTACGTATATA